>PVKH010006973.1:0-20616 GCA_004027955.1 Chaetophractus vellerosus | reverse complement strand
TATTCTGAAAGGAAGGTAGTAAAGGGTTTTGTGAAATGATTAGACATATGTTTTGAAAAGATTATTCAACACATTGGACAGTAGGTTATACAAACATAAGAATGGAAGCTAGGAGACCAGAGAGGAGGTAATTGGAAAACTCCAGGCAAAAAAAAATGATATGTAATAGCAGAGGAACTGTAAGAATGAGAAATGATTTAGAATATGTAGTGATGGTTCAGTCAACAGGACTTGCTAGTGGATCAAATGTAGGAAAATAATAGAGGGAAAGCGAGAAATCAAGGTTTGCTCCTAGGTTTTCAGTTTTAAAACTTGGGTAGATGATGGTGTCATTTACCAGGATAGGGAAAGTAGGGCAGGGGCACAATTATGATGTGAGGTTGAAGGAAATAAAGAAATCTCTTTGGGATATGTTAGAATGTTAGATTACTAGTAGATGTCAAAGTGGAGATGTCCAGTTGAAAGCTCCATATGTGTTTTCTATTTCTCAGAGAAGGGAATTTCAGGAAGAAAGTCTTTGGGAATGCGAGAGAGGGTTGGATACAGGGTACAGGTAAAGGTGCTGGCTTGTGACGGAAGCAGAGCCACAATGCACAATCACAGGAGAAAACGCAGAGAGTATGGGCATATATGCACAATAATTGATAGGTGACTGGGTGGGAGTGGGGGAGGAGGCTATATGAGAGTTCCTATGTAATTTCTACTATTTCTCAACGAATCGTAAAGCAAGATGCCAACTGTGAATGTGAGTCAAAGCTAGGGATGTGATATAGGAGTTTAAAGAGAAAGTGTAATGGGATTGCAAAAGTATGTTGAAGGTTCATTTGCGATTGTTGTTATGAATTTTTAAGTGGGATTAATAGGTGGATTTGTGTGTTTTTCTTTTCAGTGTTGAGTTGCTCAGGTGCAGAAGCAAAATAGGCAGTTAGGTAGGTTTAATTAGGTTTAAGGCTCTGTCATTTGACTATGACAAAGGGAGAGAACAGCAAGAGAGATGAATAAAGGGATATCTAAAGTTGTTTTTTTTTTAAATACACCATCCTTTCTTTCTTATTTTCTTTAGGTTCCAGTTTTTATTTTTTATTTTGTTTTAGGAGGTGCCGGGGATTGAACTCGGGACCTCGTACATGCAAAGCAGGCGCTCAACCACTGAGCGACATCTGCTCTCCTCTGTTTTAACCACAGAATCTAAGCTAGATAAGAAAGGCAATGAGGACAGAAGGGTGGGGATAGAGAATTAAACAGTCATAGAATCAATGATTTGCAAATCTCAGTGCTGAAGTGGAAGTACTGGGTTGATTGACATAGAGTCAGATATGACAGTCAGAGAATAGGGCACTTGAAATAGAGAAATTGGAGGAGATACAAGTCTGTCACAATGGGTACATGTTGCTGTGATATGGAAGAAAAATACCATTGGATACCAGTAGATCAAGAACTGCATTCAAGAGGGAAAGGGAAAGGGAAAGTGCTAGGAGAGCAGAGGAGTTTGGGTCAGTTTAGGAGATACTCACAGTGACATGGGGATAAGAATGAATGCATGACTCTTCACCATCTTCCCTGTTTCCCAGCGTTCATAGCCATGAAGCCTGAGCCCTGCAGTTGCAGTAGGTACAAGATCTTCCTGGATATGTGTGGTGCTATAGCAGGAACAACAGGAAGGTTTTCCAATTTCTTAAGGCAAAACGTGAGTCAGCATTCCTTTCCAAGAGAAACTCTTGGCAGATAGACTGGACTGTCCTCTACAGAAGAAAGCATAAAAAAGGACAGTTGGAAGAAATTCAAAAGAACTCTCCCTGCAGTCAAATTCCAGAGGGCTATCACTGCTGCATCTCTTGCTGATGCGATAGCAAAGAGAAATCAGAAGTCCAAAATTAGAAAGGCTCAACAATAGCAAATTATCAGGGCTGCCAAAGAAGCAAAAATGCTAAACAAGCATCTTAAAAAGATGGCAATGGCCGCTGTAAGGCTCCCACAAAGGCAGAATTTAAACAAACAATTGTGAAGCCTGCGAAGATTTCTGCTCCAGAGTTGGTGGAAAACACAAAGTTGACAGATCAGATTTTTAAATTTTTTAAATGAAAATCTCACCGTAACTCAGCATTATGCTGGATTTTTTTATACTCTGAAAACCAGGTGTATTGGGCCTGCATGGTAATAACTGAACCATACAGTTAAGAATATTTTTTAAGAGCTAAGTATTTTTCATTCATTTGTTTCAAAACTTTTAAATGCATTATATTCTTCTTAAGTAGAATTACACCTTTCCATGAAGTGGGAATACTTGATTAATCAAAATTAACAAAATTAATAGATCAGAAAAAGAATTGTTCCTGTTACTTTGATAATTAATGTTTATTCTAAATTTTAAAAAAAGAATGAATTCATGAAAGTATATAGTCCGACTTGAATTTCTAGTGAATACAGATAAACAAAGTTGTGAAGCATTATGGTATGTTTTTTTTTTTTTTTGAAATAAGTTTTAGGGTAAGGGATGAAATAAGTATTTCAAGCTGAAAGGTATGGGTCCACTAAGTAATTTACCTAAGGCAACTCTCAATAGTTCAATCACTGACAAGCTGTGACTGGAAACAAAAGTCAAGAAACTGTGGCTGCCTCTTTTCTTTCACAGTATACTAGTGTGGTAGTCAGGAGCACTAAGCACAAAAAGACAAATTCTCCTGTCTCTAAATTTAATCTTCTCCTGAGAAAAGGGCAATATCAGGGATCTGAGCCTGCAGTGCTCAAAGCCAGACCCCGGAGGAGGGCAGACTCAACAATATAAACAGTACCAGTTTTTAGGGTTGTTTGGGAGAAGAACTGCTGATCCAGGCAGCCAATGCACAGTGTTTAAATCCATTACTATCCTTTTTCTTGAAGGAATAGAAAGATCGAGTTAGTTTAAGCAAAACAGGGAAATTTATTGTATTGACGCAGGGAAATTCCATGCAACCCAACAGCAAAGCTTGGGACTCAGAGATTCAGAAACTTGAAATCTGAAATGACTGCACTGTGAAGAAGTCTTTTGGCTCTATTTTCATCATACCCTCTGTGCAAGAGAGCAATTAGACCAATACAGGAATCTTTCATTTCCAGTGCCAAATTGACTTGACATTTGCTGAGTCATCGGAGCCCTTTCACTGTGAATCTGTAGCAATCAGTTATGGCCTGAAAGTGTGATTCATGTGTTTCAACTATAGCTGTCAGGAGTATATGACCACATGGATGAAGATGTGCTTATTTTCAGAAAGTAGAGATTGCTTTGGTAGAAAATACAGCTTATGTCCAGTAAACCTTATTTATACCACTGCATTTGAGGGACTACTTATGTTGTGTGAATTTTTATTACTTACAAGAGTGAAAACAGGAAATGATATAATGGTCAACTGGAAAATAGTAAAATGGATTATGTTATCAAAATACCATCTCTACCTACATTGAAAAATATGTGTTAAAATGTAATGGATCAAAGGTTTTAAAATTTTGTTGTTTTTAGATCCATTTGTACATCATTCCTTCATTCGATGAATATTTATATAGCATCTACTAAGTGCCAACTGCCAAACTAGGTATTAGGGGCATACAACCATTCTTTAAGACATTTTTGGCATATTAGGTAATTGCAACCTAATGTTTCATTTCTTAAAATAAAAGCAAATGAAAGGAGTGATTTTGGAAAGGCTAAAATCCTCCACAAGTTTTAAATATATTTCCAGTTAGTCCTCAAAAGTGATTATGAAGAGCAACAGCCAGTTCCCTGAAGTTTCCTTATTAACCCAAGAAAAATACAATGTCCCTAATAGCTACCATCTCTTTCTTAGTTTTGTTGGAAATAAGAAATATTTACTAAAATTAAATCACCATGGGATCCTTGGAATAGAAGATAACTCTTTACATATCATGTATACTAATACAATGGATCCTGAAAAGATTATATCCAAATAGATAAATTAATGACAAAAACACACTATTGTGGTAAATCCTAAAATTCCCTCCAACACATAACACACTTTAATGTCAGGATATATTTCTTAGAAACTAATCAATTCTCTTCTATCACGTGACAACTACCTTCTCTTGTCCTCACTAGAGATATAAACAATCTTGCTGCTATCTACCAGTCCTTACACCTAAGTTTCTCCAGCCATTTAGTTGTCTGAAGCTTATACTCTAGAAGATTCCTCAGAAATAGCTTCTAAGATCAATATTTCCCCAAGTTCTTGCATGTTCATAAGAGTTAGTAAGGAGCCTATATATTTAATTTCAGTTTAGATGGAAATGAAATCTTTGGCTCACATTTTCCTTCCTTAAGTTTCTTAAATAAATTTCTCCATTTTATTAGGACACAAGGCATTGTTGCCAAAGAGTCTGATACCAATCTAGCTTACTTTCACTTACAAGTTACTTGATTGTTTTGCCTAAATGCTAAAAGGCTTATTTTCTTTTTTGTGAAGTTTAACAGTTTTGCCAAAATATGTCTCTGTGTTGATCTATTCCGGTATAATTTTCCCAGGTATATGGTAGGAAATTGCTACATGTAGATGTAAATCTTCTTTATTTTCAGGAAAGTCTTCAGTTATAATTTTTAGCATTAATACTGTTCCATTATGTTGTCACTGGGCTTTGTGACTCCTATATTGGTGGATCTTATTTCCTGTCTTCCATATCTAATACTGTCTCTCAAATCCTCTTTATCTCTTCCTTCCCTTTTTAGTAATTAAAAAAAAAATTTGTTCATCCTCATCTTCTATTTCTCTTCATGCATATCCTATGGGGTTTACCTTCTCTGATCCTACCTTTTATTTACTATTCACATCTAAAATGATTTCTTTCTTTTATCTTCTTTTCAGAGTCCTATCAGCTTTCTTTTTAATCTTCCTTTTCTCCAAGTATCTAGTTTCTGAGTTTTCTAATTCTGATTGATGATGTTATTTTATACTTTTACTATTTTCTTAAAAATTTTAGCTCATTTTGAAATATTAGATTACAATTTTCAAATGTTACGTGGGCATTCTAAAAGAAATGATAATTATATAGCTTAATCAGCCACAAATATTTTCTATTGGTTATGATTAAGGGAGGTAAGTTTTCATTTGTTATTAAGATAGGATGGTGGGCAAGGTTAGTTCAAATAACTTCATGGCTCTATTCTTCTTCTTTTATTGCTGCCAGGAAGTGTTAAAAATATGATTACATACTTTCTGAGATCTGCTGCTCTCTTCTCCTCCCCTACTTATTTCTGGACCTCCTCTTTGCCTCCATTGTACTTATCCAGCTAAAAGTGACTTCTACTCCCAGTAATTTCTCCTCAGTATAGGACCGTGACCTGAAAAGGACCCTGGTAAGTCAATATCAAGAGTTCGTACAGCACAGAGGCATGGGTACCTTCCGAATTTACCTACTGATTTGAGCCTGCAAAGTCTACTCCCCGTTTTGACTGTTGTTCTCACATTGGTTCACTTAGAATTCCAGTGAGTACCAATTGGCTCATTTGGCATTCTCTGGAAACCAGGGCCATCTGAAGTCCTTTTACTTTATCCTTACTTCATCTCAAACACAGCTACTGCTATCACATGGGACTTGTTGCTGTCATTGCTTTATCCCCAGCATCTGCAGCATCTGTGTTTTAAGGTCTGTGCGGGTATCTGATCCCCTAAATTTTGTTGTAGATTTTGCAAGTATTGTGTTCATTTTGCTATCGTTCCCTAGTAGAACTTTTTGTTTTAAGGGGATGGGCAATATGGCAGAATGTGAAAAAATACAAAAACAGTTGTTGCTATGTTAGAATTCTCAAGTTGTTTATTTAAAGAAACATTTTAACCTCGTGTCATTTATATATGTCAATGATAGCATGTCAAAAATGTCATTTAAAAATCTTGTAAATAGCTGTTGTGTGGTAAAAGTATAGTGTCACATTGCCCTTCCTTGTTTTCTTAGTTGTATTGTACTGAAAGTTGTGTTGTACTGTAAGTTTTGAGTATGTACATAAAAAAATTATGTGTATGTATCAGTGTAACAAAGGAAAGACCATCTTGATCTTTCCCTCTTTGTATTGTCTTTCCACTTCATAAGCTTTTTTCCATAGCTAAAACATTTGGGGGAAATCGCCCAGTCACATGCTTACGCAGGCTGCCAGCACTTTGCCTACATGGATGATGGTTTTTATGGATAACAGTGGGGTTGTTTATCACATGAATTAAATTTTAATCATACCAACACTGTTTTTCAAATCCCTTCTTTTTATGCAAAAGGGAGCCAGACTATAATGAAAATATGATGAACAGATTCTTTTGAGTTAAAGAATTGCAGAACTTACCTGAATTTTCAACTTTCCTGGATTACTGGATGCAATCATGTATTTCAAATGGAAAAACTTAGTTCTTTCCCCACACAAGTGAAGCAGGAAATCAGCTGCCTGCTCTAATGCCTCAAATAGCCGATTAGTCCAAATTCTCCTTGGGATTCTGTTTCATTCACTGAAACATAAGCTTATGTTGGCAAAGAATGTAAGGTGATAATTTCCCAGATGTCAATTTTAAAGATTTATATTACTAGTATAATAAACATAATCTTTAATGCAGATGCATGAGAAAACTTTTAATTCCTAAGTCAGCACTCAGAACAGATAAACAAGCAAGAAAAATGGAGTATCACTTATAGAGCATAAATATTATGCCAGGCACTGTAATAGGGACTATATTTACTCTGTTCCATAGAGATGTAATAAACATGATAATGTGACATGGAGGAAAGAGTGTCTTGAGACCTGATGGTAGACTTTCCTCTGCTACTAAGATATTCACTGCATGACTCACTGATTTTTTTTTTAGAAAAGGCATTTGTCTTGCTCCAACAACCACATTCCCACATTGTTGTGATATAGCTAACCAACATTCAAACGCTCTTCCTATTTTCGTGGGAATCGCCAAATGATTTTGAAGCAGAGGCTTGTTTCCCACCATAGAAGCCAAATGGAAGGAGATGATTCATTCTACCCACTCTCTGTCACATAAAGTATAGGTATTTAGCTTAGGCTCTTGCACAAATCCTTGAATCTTAATGGAGTACTGCACAAATGAAGCGATACCTAGACATTACTCATGTGATAGTGGTGGACTTGGGGGCTCTCATGCAGCAAAAGTCTGGTGGTAACTGCCTAGTCTCAGTTATTTCCAATACCATTTTCTATAACTTGTTCCTCCTGCCATTTCACTGGTCTGTGAACTACTATGCATCATTCAATTTTTTTTTCTTTACTACTTCCCTGGAGATGCACTGGTTACTGCTATTTGCAAACAAGAACTTGACATGGATAAACTATACATTTTTGACATTCAATTTAGGATTGAAATGGATAGAACTAATCATTTAAATGAAAGTTGATACCTCTAAAGAGGTTGCTATCTGAAAATTTGATATTTAAACTATTTGCATTCTTATTTAATAATATATATAATTAAGTAATTTATTTTTCGAATATTTTATGTAATCAGTATAAACTTGTGAGATACTAAGATCTTCACTCAGTACCTTACAAGTTCTAAGGTATTAGCTCTTATGGTATATACAGCTTACTTATTTTAAAAGAAACTTTAAAAACAATAAAACTGTTATTGTTCAGGTACAAAGATCTCATTTCAAGTTCCCCACCTAATAGCTTTGTAGCCTTGGAAAAATGACTTACCATTTCTATACTGAATTTTCCTCATTCTTAAAAGGTGCTAATAGTAATTTAATTCTAGCCATTGCTATTAACTTTTATGAATATTAAATATATTATAAATTTTAAATTCTAGCAAAGAATTTAGAATATAAAAACTGCTGAAAACAATCATGATATTAATGATTTTCCAACATACTTGAGACTTGGTTCTCTTTTTATTGTACCAAAATTGGACCTATTGAACCTGCCTTTGAAATCAATAGCTGGCCATGGCCTCTTTATATTTCAACACTCTAAAACTCCCTGATATACATCCTTTCTGCTCTCACTGACACTTTCAATTCCAGAATTTGCCACAAGTAAACAGTCCTTTCAACCTCTTCTCTAAGAGTTGACTCTGTGCTCATCTCAGTCTTAAGATTGTTACAACAAAAACCTTGCCCCACTTCTGTTCATGGTATCCCTACTCTCCCAGAACACTATGCATAGAAGTTATCAACTTTTCCTCCTCTTATCCTCTGCCTGGCATACAATCGGATAACAAGTTCTGTCAATTCATCTGTCACAATCTATCTGAAATTCATTTCCTTGCACATATCCCTCTCATTTACCTTTAATATAATCAAAAATTAATAATTACCACTAATGAGGATGAAAGATCACAGTCCACCCTATATAATTAAACATATGCAAAATACCAGCACAAAACATAGAGAAGCATACATAGCACCACATGCTAAAAGATTAGAGAAAGTTGGGCTCATGTCTGCCTGAAAGGGGGTGCTGATGCTAGTGTGAGAGGAATTAGCATTTGAGTTAAGTACAAAATAAATGGGTATTGTAATAGCTTCTGCATTTCCAGTTCCTCTTCACTCCACATCATTCTACAATCTGCCATCTGATAAACCTCTTAAAAATGCTGCTTTAATTTTGCCAAGTAAGCAAAAGGGCCAGACTCATATTTCCTGGATGCTAAGCTAGGCAGTTTTATTTGTATTTGGAAACAATGGGAGTCATTGTAAGAAATAAATTGATACGAGACAGTTATATTGAATGAAAAGAATGTTTGCCTAAAAATATAAAGACTTGGGTCTTAAACGTGGATAATTGAAAGTTCCTGGTGGTTGTATATATATGTTCAAACTTGTTTTAAAATGACGAAATGAAGAAATGATTGTAGTGATGGCAAATAATACAGATTTCCAATGGGCAGTCAATTCTGGACAAAACAGCGCAATTGATGAAGTTTATCTTCAGCACCTTGACCTTTATTTTTCATCACCTTGAGTGCCCTTTCTCCAACAACACCAACTGAAACCTTCGTGTTCTTATGTAATGCATTTAATTTTTTTTAATTTTGATATAATGAAACTAACTCAAAAGTCATACAGACAATTCTAACATATCCCCACCGACGTACCCAGATCCACCAACATTTAACATTTGACTACATTTGCTGTATCATTCTATAAATCGGATTTATCTATCTATCTATCTATCTATCTATCTATCTATCTATCTTATAAACATTTTAGAGTAGGTTGTACACATTATTCTCCTTGATCACTTCATACTTCCAGGTACATTTCCTAAGAACAAAGATATTCACTTATTTAACCACGTTGCATATCGTTACTGAGTTAGAGAATTTTAACATTGATATTAAGTCTATAAAATCTATATTCCAATATTTTCATATATGTCTTTTGGGACATTTTCTTCTCCATTATTAGATCCAGTCCAGGGTGATGTGTTGAATTTAATTGTCATTGTCTCATTAGTCACTCTTTTGTTTTAATTGTGGAAACATATATACAACATGAACCTTTGTATCTTAACCACTCCTTAGCATACCATTCAGTGTGATTAATCCTATTCACCACCATCCATTACCCAAACTTTCCCATCATTCCAAATAGAAATCCTACTCCCATTATCCTACACTCATTCTATCTCTCTGCTATCCCTGAAACCTGTATATTATTTTGTCTCTATGAATTTGCATATTCAATCTGATTCCTATAAATGGGATCATAAAATATCTGTCCCTTTGTGTCTAACATGATGTCATCAACTTTCATCCATGTAGTACCATGAATCAAAACTTCATTCGTTTTTAAGGCTGAGTAACATTCCATTGTATGTATATTCCACGTTTTGTTTATCCATTCATCTGCTAATGGACTTTTGGGTTGCTTCCACCTTTTGGCTATTGTGAATAACTGCTAGGGACATTGGTGTAAAAATATCAATCTGTGTCCCCTCTTTCAACACTTTTGGCTATATACCTAGAAATAAGATCATGGGGTATTTTGATAGTTCTTTGTTTAACTTTCTGATGAACCTCCAAACTATTTTCACAGTGGTTGCACCATTTTATATTCCCACCAACAATGTACTTATGATCCTATTTCTCTGCATCCTTACCAGCACTTGTTATTTTCTGTTATTTTTTAAATAATAGCCATTCTATTGGTTATGAGGTAGTATCTCATTGTGATTTTAATCTACAGTTCTGTAAAGGCTAATCTTTTTAATGCACGTATTGGCTAATTGTGTGTTACTTGTAAAAATGTTTTTTTCATGACTTTTGCCCATTTTTTAATGGGGCTGTTTGTCTTTTTACTGTTGAATTGAAGGGGTTCTTCATATATTCTGGCTATTAAGCCCTTAGGTATATGGATTTGAAATATTTTCTCATCTCTTGGATGGCTTAACTTTCTTGAAATGTCTTTGGATGCACAAAAGTTTTTAATTTTAATGAAGTCACACTTATCAATTTTTTTCTTTTGGTTTAAAGCCTATGAATCCATTGCCTAATACAAGGTCCTGAAGCTAATTCCTTATGTTTTATTCTAAGAGTTTTATAGTTTTAGCTCCTATATTTAGGTAACTGATCCATTTTGAGTTAATGTTTCTATACGGTGTGGGATAGGGGTCCATTTTCATTCTTTCACTTGTGGATATCCAGTTTTTCCAACACAATGTGTTGAAGCAACTATAATCTCCCCATTAAGTAGATATGGCACCCATGTGAAAAATCAATTGGTCACAGATGTGTTGGTTTATTTCTGGACTCTTATTTATAATCCATTGGTCTATATGTTTGTCCTTGTTCCATTACCTGAGTGTTCTGTTTACTGCAGCTTTGTAATATTTTTGAAATCAGAAAGTATGAAACTTATAACTTTGTTACTCATTTTCAAGATGGTTTTGACTATTTGGGGTCTCTTGTGCTTCCACAAAAATTTAGTGATTAGCTTTTCCATTTCAGTGAAGAAGTCTTTAGGAATTTTGACTGGATGTGCATTAAATCTATAAATCACTTTGAGTATTATTGGCATCTTAGTGATTGTCAGTCTTCCAATACATAAGCATGGCATATCTTTTCATTTATTTGGGTCTTCTTCAATTTCTTTAAATAGCGATTTGTAGTTTTTTGTGTACAAGTCCTTTGCATCCTTGGTTAAATTTGGTACTGGATATTTTATTGTGTTGGTTGCTATTGTAAATGGAATTGTTTCCTTGATTTCCTTTTTGCTCATTGCTGGTTCATAAAACACCACTGATTTGTGCATTGAGCTTGTAGATTTTTCTGGACTTTTTAGATAAAGATTCATGTCATCTGTGAATAGGGATGGTTTTACTTCTTCCTTTCCAATTTTGTTGTTTTTTATGTCTTTTTCTTGCTTATAACTACACAATGGATTTGCTAGCACTTCCAGTACAAAAATTAGTAATAGTGATTATAACCTACATTTAAAACTTATTTTCATATTTATTGGTCATACTTAAGAGTCAGTTACTGATCTAACTCAAATTAATGAACATCTTCCACTTAAAATTTGTAAGTGAATACATATAAAACTCTTTGCTGATACTATCTTTGAATCCCCAGGAAAGTCTCTTGATTCCATTGAATGAATAAATAGATGAATAAAATAATTAATGATTAAATAAAATGCATGAGGGAAGAAGAAAGAAGGAATAGAAATAGAAAGAAAGAAAACTGAAGGGAGAAATAAAGAGATCCAACATTGAAATTTTTCTAATATTAACTATTGGGTGAAGAAAGTCATAGGGTAGAGTTTGGTGTATTAAAATATTCTATGAGAATTATAACTTATACATGGTCACCAATTGGCTTGATATCATGTATTAAGAGTGGGTAATAATATCCAGTATATTTAAAGAAATGCTTTAACTCAGCAACAAAAAGACAGACAGCCCAATTAAAAAAAATGGGCAAAAGGCTTGAAAAGACATCTCTCCAAAGAAGATATACAAATGGCTAGAAAACAGATGAAAAGATGCTCAACATTATTAGTCATCAGGGGAATACAACTAATCAAAACCACAATGAGATACCATTTCACACCCATAAGAATGGCTGCTATAAAAAAACAAACAAACAGAAAATAGCAAGTGTTGGAGAGGGTGCAGAGAAATAGAAGTGCTCATTCTTTGCCAGTGGCAATGTAAAATGGTGCAGGCCCTGTGGAAAACAGTGTGGCAGTCCCTCAGAAAGCTAAGTATAGAACTACCATATGGACTGGCATTCCTACTACTAGGTATATATCCAAAAGTCTTGAAAGCAGAGGCTCAAACAGATATTTGCACACCAATATTCATTGTGGCATTATTCAAAATTGCCAAAAGATGGAAGCAATCCAAGTATCCATCAACTGATAAATGGGTAAATAAAATGTGGTATATATATATATATATATATATAATGAAACATTATTAGCCTGTAAAACCAGTGAAGTCCTGAAGCATGCGACTACAGGGATGAATCATGAAGACATCATGTTGAGTGAAATAAGCCAGACACTAAGGGACAAATATTGTCTGATCTCACTGATTTGAAACAATTAGAATAAGCAAACATCATAAAACCAGATTCTAGAATATAGGTTTTCGGGGGACAGGTTAGGGCTAGGGATGGGAAGTTAAGGGTTAAAATGTGCAAGGTTCCTATTTGGAAAGATGGAAATGCTTGTTATTGCATGGTGGTTCTGACGGTACAAAATTGTGAATGCAATTAAGAGCACAGAAATATATTTCTGAATATGATTAAAAGGGGAAATGTTTGCTTGTATATGTGGTAACAGAATAAAAAGGAAATCCAGGGCACTATACTACACAATGAACCCTAAGTTAAACCATGGAATTTAACTAATAATGCAGTTATAAAAATGTGCTACCATCAATTGTAATAAATGTTGCACATTTGCTAGCGGAGTGGTATATGGGAATCCTGTATTTTATGCATGATTGTTTTAAAAATCCACAACTTCTCTAATAAAGAAAAATTTTTCAAGAAAAAGAGTGGATAATATACTACATTATAATGAAGAACCCTTATCCCTTCTAGGCCTTTTGGCTAAGACCAAGTGTAGTATCTGTTCTTATCAGTTTAATAGAATGAAGAACCCAGTGAATAGTCCCATCTTTTCTAGTTCTTTACTATTTGGGGGCAAAGCACCTATCAGTGAGATACTGTGAAAAAAGTCATCACCTAAAATTAGGTGGCATTATTATCAGTATTCACACAGACACACACACACACAATCATATATAACTGGAAGAAAATGATTGAATTTAATAATTTAATTAGACATTTTTACAACTATTTTAAGTGCTTATTATAAGAAAACAGAATTTCTCAAAAAATCCTTTACTTTGTTCCATTTTTTAAGAAAAAAATTCTCAATCTAGAGGCATTTTCTGAAACTAAACTTATGGGATCATTGATCATATATTGGAATAAAATAGTATCCTTTTACCAACTTCATGCAAAAAAGTAAGTATTAAAGCCAACTCTATAGTATGGAAAATTTTCTCTGCTTTCTGACTTAAATTTATCTTATGACTTGTCTAGACGGGAAAAGCTATCTTTTTTAAAGCTTTTCTCCTCATGTCTTATTCAATATACATTTTAGGGACATCTGGAAAGCCTATAATGAGTTACATTAATAACTGAAGATGCAGAATGATGGACATTCTTAAAGGTAGGGGGATAGAGAAACTGAGAACATGCAGATGTTTGTACACAGCCAGGAGTGAATCAGTAATGAGTGTGGGGTAGTTAAGACCAGAGATGAAGACGTGGTTAGAAGGATGCCTGTGAATGTGACTCTCGGCACCATAGCAACTGCTGACATCCTGGAATGCCTCTGCCTTGAAGGAAAGAAAGCCTCACTCGATTTTACTCTCTTTTTTCTTTAAACCGCCAGGAGAATTTTGGTCATTGGGAAGCTTGTTTTTACCTGAATATGTCAGGTAATCTAGAAGAAGTCAGTGTTTCATTTTCTGAAAGGGAAGACATGAAGGAGAAAGTAGAACACTAAAGGAAAATAAATTTAATTTCCCATGGGAATTGAGTGGGGGTAGAGGAAGCATAACAGCAATAATTTGTCTTAGAGTTTCCACCTTAGCCACTATTTGATTTTAAAAAAAACAATCCTTTGTTAAGCAATACACAAATTATACAAAGAGTAGACTTTTATAAAATTATTTTCTAAAAGATTTTCAACAAGGAAACTCTGATAAGCCAAGCTATTTTGCATGCTGTTTAAATTTTGCTTTTAATGTTTCTATTTTCTATAATGTACTTGTAACCTCAAATCCAATGTTATATATCCTAATTTTATCTACAGTTTAAAATCATATTCCTTTGCATTGCTCCATCATTTTTTTATCCAGATGTTTCTTGGTTCAGTCAGATTTACCTATGTCAAGGCAAAGATCTCTCCAAGTCATATAAATCTCACTTAAATATCATATAACTGCTAGACCAGAATTGAACAAAGAGTTGGCAATAGATAATTGTTTATTTAAATTTAACTCTTTGAGAATATAGCATCAGATTACCACATATTGTACCTGGTCCAACAGAATATTAATCTCTGTTCAATTGTACTTTTGTGCATTTTTCGGAGGAAAAGGGTAGAAGAAGGAATTGTGCAGAAGGTATCACTGCTTGCATATCCAAGAAATGTCAATTTTAAGTTTGTAGTGCAGACAGGTTTATGTCCCTGCTTGAATTGATGACTAATTATATCCACTTTAAATGCAAGAGAGTGCATTTGTTATGGAAAAGCTGATTGATATTCTTTTGTTTTGGTTCATTAGGGAGGATAAAGTGATGCATTGAGACAAAATAAAATAATCCAAGAAGTAATTCAGAAAGAAACACACATTATCACTGACTGAAGAACACATAAAATAACCTGACTCAGCAGAGAAAGAGAAAATGCTCTTAAAATGAGATAGATTTGGAGCTTCTCTTCTGAACTATGATCAGGGGTTTTATGAAGGAACTTCATCTTGTAAGTCAGTCAGTTCTTAAGTCATTACAGCTATACTACACACCATCATTCTCAAATGTGACTCTTCTAAAGAATGGCCTGTCTTGAGCAAAGACACCATGTGATGCACAATTTTATCACCTGGCTACCTGTAACTGCATTTCTTTTTCATAGCTCTACCAGATACACTGGAATGTTACATTCTGGTTGAACTCCAGTCATTCATAATATTATGCCAGATTCAAAAACCTTAGCAACAATTATGAAGAATCCTGTGACTTCCTCAAATTGAAGGTGGGTCATGGTAGCATGGTGATACATGAGTTATAACTAAACGCACATTCCTTTGAAGAAGACGTCTGAAGTGTGGCAGCTGGCCTGCCAATACACCTGTAACAGGCTGATCAAAACCCAATTCTGTTCCACACTGGAAATGAGTAGTAATCAGATCTGAACTATGCATCCAAAGATATTTACATTTTAGAAACTGCTTACATATAAAGTGTGGCAGAACTAGATATAATTTTTGAAATGTAACATAAAAATAGCATAAGCCTGAACTACTGGCAGGAGGTATATTAGTGCATCCCAGGAAGCACATTTTTTCATGTGCTGGTTTGATCAAGAGTTATTTAGAATTAATTTATTGTATAGCTATGAAATGACCAGATAAAATACATATATGCACAATAGCAATAGCTACAGAAAGAAATTATTTAGTAAAGGAGAGAGCCAGGAATTTCTGATTAAAATTAAAAAGATAAATTTGGGAAACAACTGTTATCTCAGACCTGCAAACAAATACATGCATGTCACATAATGAATTAGACTTACCAAAGAAAAGAATCTCATTAGCCACCATTGAAGAGATACAATTTAGACTCGATTGAAAAAGAATTATGAATGGAATTCATCAATAAAGATGCAAAGTTTAAAAATAAAAGCAGCTGTAATGAAAGAGAAGAAAGTGTTATTTGTATAACCAATATCCATAAAACTGAATATGGGAATATGGTGAAGATTAAATTCATTGGCTCAAGTAATCACAAACATATTGTGTACAATAGACATTTACAAATATAATTTCAATTTTTCTATTACTGTATATTTCTTACTTCTGTCATCCTTGAGTTCTACAAATTATATTATCAAAAAGTCCTGTTTCAGGAAGAATACCCCGTATTTGCTGAAATAGTAATTTTGTCAGATCTCAGTATATAAGACTGAAGAAAATCTGGTCTCTGAAGGAAAAATCTGAGACTTCAAAGCAGGATTAATTGAAATCATTGCACAGGCTTGAGTAGTCTTAGAAAATCAGCTCCAGGGGAATGAAATCTTGTTGTTACCATGCCTAGTGTTTTAGGGGAGTAGTACATTTGCAGTGCATAAAAGGAAGACATCCTAGTATTATTTAGGACTAAACCTAAGACTCCACAAAGGAGAACACAGTTTCATCATCCTTGGGAGTTAATAAGTCTTCTGATCGGAGGTTGAGAAAGTATTGAGGAATAATTAGAAAATAGGCAGAGGAAGATTTAGGACAGAGGGTGTAATGCACTGCAGGTCAAAAGTGTGTGCAAAGGCAGAGTTTAAAGAGTATAGTTTCAAGCAATAACAAATAATTCCATGTTTTTAGAACACAGAAATATTTGTGCAAGGGGGAAGACAAGAGGAAATTAAGTTAAGAAGTAGTTATCATATATGATGGGCATTGAATGACATTCTAATGGGTATGAATTTTATTCTATAGGCAGTAGGGAGCTATTGAAGGTGTCTGAGCAGCATAATTGCATGTTGATTCAATATTCAATAAATATTCACTGAGTGTCTTTTATTATCCACAATTGGGACAGAAAGATGAATAAATAATTTCATAAAGACACATTGTAATAGGGGAGGCAGACAATAAATAAGCAGATAAATGCATTAACAAGGTAATTTTAGATTGTGGAATTTAGAAGAACTTGTAACTTGGAGTTACAAGTTCTTGGGACTTTTTATATTGGTTGCAAAGAAAATATTCTCTGAGGATGTAACATTTTAGCTAAGACCTATTCAAGAATCAAAGATGAGGCCACTGAGGCTGGAACTAAATGAATGAGGAGGGGTGGGAGGAATGACTAGCTGCCCACCTCAGGTTTCTACTTCCTCTTCCACAGATTGGAGCTGTAGCCAGGGAGAAGCTTTCCAGTCAGGTGCTTCATTCTCCCTTTGTATCTCAGTGGGGCCATGCTACTGGTTCTTACCATTGGACTTCCATTTGTCAGATGTTTATCTCCAGGGCAACTTTGGAGCCTCTTGTTGAAGATGGAAGAGTTTCTGTCAGATTGGGTACTTGAATGATACAGTGAACAGAATCCTATCCCAGCCCTCCACCCTGCTGTCCTACCTTAGACTGTTAAATCAAGAAATGAACTTTAACTATTTTAAATCACTGGTTTGTTAAGTCACTGTTTGTTATAGCAGCTAGCAGTACCTGAAGTAGTGCAAGGAGTAAGTAGTGTGAACTGAGACCAAAGAAATGTCAGATAATGTAAGGCTTTTAGGGAACAGCAGGGACTTCAGAGGTGTATTTTTGGAAAATTTCTCCATGGACAGTATCCCATACAAACCTCAGAACAGAGAAAAGAATGGAAACAATTGAAAATGGGCTCAGGGAATTGAATAACAACATGAAATGCACAAACATATGGATTATAATTGTCCTAGAAGTGGAAGAGAATGGAAAAGGGACAGAAAGGATATTTGAGGAAATAAGGACCAAAAATTTCCAAACTTTATGAAAGACATAAATATCAATATCCAAGAAGGACAACATACTCTAAACAGAGCTATTATGAGGCAACTACTTTTTGGAATGTCAAATGCCAGAGATAAAAAGAGGATTCTGAAAACATGAAGAGAAAAGCAATGCATCACATATAAGGGAAGCTCCGTAAGACTAAGTGCCGACCTCACATCAGACACCATGGATGCAAGAAAGCAGTGGTATGATACATTTGATGTACTGAAGGAGAAAAACTGCCAGCAAAGAATTATTTACCAGACAAAATGTTCCTTGAAAAATGAGGGTGAGTTTATACTCTTCACAGACAAACAATAACTCATGAAGAGACCAAATTTACAGATCCTAAAGGGTGTGCTGCAGCCTGAATGGAAAAGACAAGGGCAAAAAGATTGAAGAAGTGTATAAAAATTAAGATTATAAGTAAGGGTACCAAAAGGGTAAAAAGACAGAAAATAGTAAGATATGACAACAGAAATCCAAGGGATAAAATGAATGAAGTAAGTAATGACTTTACAGTAATAACATCGAACTTTAATGGATTAAACTCCCCAAGTAAAAGAAGAGACTGACAGAATGGATAAAAAATGAGAGCCATCAATATGCTGTCAACAAGAGACTCATCTTAGACACAAGGACACAATCAGGTTGAAAGTGAAAGACTGGAAAAAGATATTCCACAAAAATAATAACCAAAGAAGATCTGGAGTAGGGGCACTAATATCAGAAAAAAAAATAGATTTCAAACGCAATACTGATATAAGAGATGAAGAAGGTCATTATATATTAATAAAAGGAGCAATTCACCAAGAAGAAATAACAATAAAAATATTTATGCACATAACCTAGGTGCCCCAAAATACATGAGTCACACAATGGCAAAACTGAAGGAAGAAATAGACATCTCTACAATAATACCTGGAGACTTTAATATGCTACTCTCAGCATTGGCTAGAACATCTAGACAGAGGATAAAAAGGGAAACAGAGAGCTTGGATAATAAGATAAATGAACTAGACTGAACAGGCATTTATAGAACATTTCACACCAAAACAGCAGGTTATACATTCTTCTCAAGTGCTAATGGATCTTTCTCCAGGATAGATCATATGTTGAGTCACAAGTAATGTGTCAATAATTGTTTAAAAGATTAAAACTGAACAAAGAACCTTCTCTAATCCCAATGGACTGAAGCTGGAAATCAATAATAGGCAGAAAAAGGGAAAATTCACAAATATATGGAGATTAAACAAACACTCTTAAGTAATAAATGGATCAAAGAAGAAATTTCAAGGGAAATCAGTAAATATCTTGAGACAAATGCAAACAAAAGCACAAAATATCAAAACCTATAGGACACTGTAAAGGCAGTGCTGAAAGGGAAATTTATAAGCCTCAATGCTTACAATAAAAAAGAAGAAAGAGTTAAAATCAAGGGCCTAACTGCACACCTGGAGAAACTAGAGAAAAAGAACAAACTACTTGCAATGTTAGCAGAAGGAAAGAAATAACAAAGATTAGAGCAGAAAAGAATGAAATTGAGAACAACAACAAAACTAGAACCAAAAAAAAAAAACACAAGTGGATTCTTTGAGAAGATCAACAAAATTGACAAAATCTTAGTCAGACTGACAAAGTAAAAAGGAGAGAAGATGCAAATAAGTAAATAAAAAATGAAATGGGAGACATTACCACTGACCCTACAGAAATGAAAGAGATCTTAAGAGAATACTATGATCAACTGTATGCCAACAAACTAGAAAATGCAGACAAAATGGGCATATTGCTAGAAACACAACAAGCAGCCTACCCTAACCATAAGAGAATGGAAGAACACAACAAACCAATCACAAGTAAAGAAGTTGAAAAGTCATCAAAAACCTCCCCAAAATGAAAGTTCCAGGACTAGATGTTTTATAGGTAAATTCAATTAATCATTCAAAGAAGATCTAATAACAATCTTGTTCAAACTCTTCCAAAATATTGAAGAGGAGGGAATGCTATCAAACTCATTCTGTGAAGCCAACATCACCCTAACACCAAAGCCAGACAAAGATATTACCAAAAAAAGAAAATTATATCAATTACTTTAATGAATATATATATATGCTAATTGAATCCAAAATGCATTAAAAGACTTATAGTGGGTTTACCCCACAGATGCAAGGATAGGTCAACAGAAGAAAATCAATCAGTGTAATATACCACATTAATAAATTGAAGAAGAAAAATCACTTGATCATTTACAAAGATTCAGTAGACACATTTGACAAAATACAGCATCCTTTCTTGATAAAAACACCCCACGATTGATACAGAAAAGGCATTTGACAAAACACAGCACCTTTTCTTGATAAAAATCCAACAAAAGGTAGGAATTGAAGGAAACTTTCTCAACATGATAAAGGCCATATATGAAAAACACACAGCTAACATTGTACTCAATGGTGAAAGACTGAAAGCTTTTCTGTTAAGATCAGGAACAAGGCAAGGATGCCCACTGTCACCACTGGTGTTCAATATAGTGCTAGAAGTTCAAGATAGAGCAATCTGGCAAGAAAAAAAAAAATAGAAGGCATCCAAATCAGAAAGGAAGAAGTAAAATTCTCACTATTTGCAGATGATATAATCCTATATCTAGAAAGTCCTGACAATTCTACAAAAAAAGCTGCTAGAGCTGATAAATGATATCAGTAGAGTGTCAGGATACAAGATCAATATCCAAAAATCAGTGGTTTTTCTACACTTGTAATGTGCAATCTGAGGAGGAAGTCAGGAAAAACATTCCATTTATAATAGTGAGTAAAAGAATAAAATATTTAGGAATAAACTTAACCAATGATGTAAAGCACTTG
>PVKH010006972.1:0-20591 GCA_004027955.1 Chaetophractus vellerosus | reverse complement strand
CTGCCCACGGTGGCTCTGCCCCACCCACAGAGGCTTGCTGTTCTCAAGTCGGTCTGCCCGCCCAGAGAGGTCCCCGGGGACCGAACCCGGGGCCTCCCATGTGGTGAACTGGCGCCCTATCCACTGGGCTATGGCCGGCCCCCTCCCCGGTCTATATTTAGGCATGTGATTTAGTTGTTTTGACAAATGGTAGGCATCAAATTCAGTACTACTGTGTGTTTTTGTTTTTTGTTTGTCTTTTTGTCCTGTGCATAATTCTTTACCCTGGTCACTTACTTGGGTGACTAGTTACTCTTGGTTGGGTGTGAAGTCTTAACCCTATCAGTCCTTTTAGTGACTGGAATGCTGCCTGACTTACAGGCTGATGGCAAGATCCCCATTTCCTGTTGCTGAAATTTTCTGACACTGTCTACCTTCCATCGACCCTGTGTCACAAATTCTCTGCTTCTTATCTACCTCAGGACTCCTCAGAATTATGCACTGTGCACTTGCTTATTATCCTGGCTAAACTTGCCAGACATCTTCTAACTGTCTAGACTGGTACCTTTTCTTATCAACATCATCTCCAGATATTGGATCTGGTTCCCTGGAGAGGTGGGAGAAACCTATCTCAGAAATTCAGACAACTTTCTTGAGACCCTGTGACATGCTTTATTGCTTTCAGATCTTTTTGGCTACTGCCTTGCTTTCTAGAAATTCAGTCTCTCACCTAAGTCCAGGCAGCCCTGATAATTTTCTTCTTGCCAGAATATCCTTACTGATATTGATGGCTTGTGCACAGCTAACTCATCCACCTGGTTTCAAGTCTTCTTTCCTGATGAGTCTCTCTAGTCTCTGCAACTCAGGATCTTGGTAAGCCCCAAGACTCTTCTTTCCAAACCCCAATATGACATCATCTCCCACGTGGTTCTGAAAATCAACTAAATGGTCCATTTCAGACTTCAAGACCCATCTCCAATGTTACCAAACTCCTCTGTACTCCAGATCCTTTGATGGCTTTTACAGCAGTCTGTTAGTACTTTTTCGTGTGTTTGTTTCATCTACTGGACTGTATTATTCTGGGACAGAAACCATATGGTCATTCATTCACAAACATTTATGAAGCACTTCCTACATTCCAAGCACTACATTTAGCCACACAGGTAAAGGTAAAAGAAATACACAATTTTATATTTTTGGTAAATTCAGAGGCACTGGATTTTATTATCAGTATCTGCAGTCTATTTTTCAATATTCCACCAAAGCTTTCATTTTGTTTTGTTTTGTTTTGTTTTGTTTTAGGTACTGGGACCAGGGATTGAACCCAGAACCTCACATGCAGGAGGTCAGTGCTCAACTACTCAGCCACATTGGCTCCCCTGAGTTGGCTCTCTTGTCTGTCTGCTCATTATTTTTGCTCATTGTTTCTTCGTTTTGCTCATTGTTTTGCTCACTGTTTGCTCATTATTTATTTTCTTTAGGAAAACTGAACCTGGGACCTCCCATGTGTGAGGCAAGTGCCCAAGTGCTTGAGCCACATCCACTCCCCTCCACCAAAGTTTCTGAATGAATAAATGTTTACTGAATAATTGACTGCAATTTTAAAATCTATTTCCTGAAAGATTTATGTGTTCTGGTTCATGATCCCTAAGAAATAAATAACAAAAAACGAGAAGAAACAAAAACTTAGAATAACTGTTGAAAATTGCTTTTAGAGACTAGGACTGGGAAGATAATTGTTCATAAATAAGATAAGACTCTAAGCCAGAGGTCAGCAAGCTTTTCATGTAAAGGGCCATGTAGTAAATATTTTCATATTTGTGGGCCATACAGTCTGACTCCATTACTCAATTCTGAAGCTATAGCTTAAAAGCAGCCACAGATAATAAGTGAATGGCTATAGCCCATTAAAATTTTATTTATGGATACTGAAATTTGAATTTCATATAATTTTCATGTGTCATGAAATATTCTTATTTTCCTCAAACATTTAAAAAACAATCTTAAAGGATGGAGGGGCAAGATGGTGTCTAAGTAAGGAGCTCCAAAAGTCAGCTCGTCCTACAGGGCCGTTAGTAATTGCCCAGAGCTATCTTAAGCACCTGTTTGAGGGACCAGAAGACCAGAAGAGCATTCTGAAACATCCTTGAAAGAATGGAAGGAGGAGACTGCCCTTCTGCAGTGAAATTGCATGAGTAGAGCATTCCATGCCACAGAGGCCAGTGCTCATCCTCCAATGGCGGCAGAAGCCGACTCAGGAGCTATTCTGTGGCTGGAGTTGGAAGCTCCATTTCCCCAAAACAGGGGAGGAAGAGACGATTGGGCACCAACTTCAGCTACTGATTAGTAAGTTTGGTAGGCTAAAGTAAAATCCTAAGAACAACTAAAGTTTGAACGTGCCCAAGTCAGAAATAGGTTGGTAGCCACCATTTTAACTCTGCCCCCAGCAAGAGGGGAAGCAGGCATTCTGAAAATCACAGTGATGGTAGAGAACAGCTTCTTTCCATCTAGATCAGATTGCAGCTCTAGGCTGGGGGGACCTGCGCCAGCCAATCCTGGGAAAAACAGGCCATGCTGTGGAGGCTGGTGATCATCCTACTATGGCGGCACAAGCCGCCTCAGGAATTGTTCTGTGGCTGGAATTGGAAGCTTCATTTCCCAAAAACGGAGGGGAGGATGAGACAGTTGGCCACCAAATTCAGCTACTGATTAGCAAATTCAGTTGGCTAAAGTATAACTCTAGAACATCTAAAGTTTGAACCTCTCCAAATAAGAAAAAGGCTGATAGCCTCGATTTTTACTCCATCCCCAGCACTAGGGGTAGCTAGTCTGATTGAAAATCACAGTGATGGTAGGGACTGGCTTCTTTCCACCCAGATCATACTGCAGTCCTAGCCTAGGCTTCAACTCACCTCTGGTAGGGAGGAAGCTGTCAGAACCTGTACCATTCTCTCCGGGAAACTGCAATTACATTCAGCTGGCACAGACTGAATGATAGGAAGTCTACCAGAGCAACTGCGGTCATTTTGGACCTGCACAGCATAGATTGCTGCCCACACCTACAGCTCCATCCCTGCCCCAGGCAGGGTAGGAAAGGGCATGAAGCTTCATCAGTCCTCTGGGCAACTACAGTCTAGGTCTGCATGACTTGGATTACTACACATGGTTGTGGCTCTGACCCTACCCTTGGCAAAGGAGAAAGGTGGGAGAAGTTTAATTGGTCCCTTGGATAACCTGGGGAGATTGAGCCTCCACAGATTACAGGGCCAACCACATCCTCTGCTCCTACTACAGAAACAACCAAGGAGAAAGAGCAAGAAAGCCCTAAACTAAAGAGAGAAACTGTACCTAGAATAAATACATCTAGTAAGCCTACTGCCAAGACACCAACAAAAAATTACAATCCATACCAAGAAACAAGAAGATATGGCCCAGTTAAAGGAACAAGATAAGCCTCCAGATGACATAAAGAAGTTGAGACAACTAATCATAGATGTTCAATCTCCTTAATCAATTCAATGAGATGGCTAAAGAGATTAAGGATATTAAGAAGACATTAGATGAGCACAAAGAAGAATTTGAAAACATATATAGAAAAATAGCACATCTTATAGGAATGAAAGGTGCAATAAATGAAAGTAAAAATACAGTGGAGGGAAGCAGATGTGGCTCAAGTGGTTGGTCTCCTGTCTACCATATGGATGGCCTTGGGTTCGGTTCCCAGGGCCTGCTGGTGAAAGTAAGCTGGCCCGTGCCCATGGAGAGCTGATGGTTCATGCCCATGCCCATAGAGAGCTGATGACCCATACCCACAGAGAGCTGACGGCCCACACCCATGGACAGCTGGTGCACTAAGATGACACAACAAAGGGAGTCAAGCAGACATGGAGGAAACATGCAGCGAATGGACACAGAAAGCAGACAGTGAGCACAAGAGACAAGCGGGGGAGGGAATAAATAAATAAAAATAAATCTTAAAAAAAATACAGTGGAATAATACAACAGTAGATTTTTGGAGGCAGAAGAAAGGATTGGTGAGCTGAAATATATGGCCACCAAAAGCAAACATACAAAAGAACAGATGAAGAAAAGAATGGAAAAAAGTTGAACAAGGTCTCAGGGAAATAAACAACAGGAAGAAACATACAAACATATATGTCATGGATGTTCCAGAAGGAGAAGAGAAGGGGAGAAGAATATTTGAAAAAATAATGGTAGAAAATTTCCCAACCCTATTGAAGGACATGGATATCTGTGTCAAAGAAACATAACATACTGCCATCCAAATAAATCTGAATTCAACAACTAAAAGACACATACTAAACAGAATTTCAAATGCGCAAAGTCAAACAGAGAATTCTGAGAGCAGGAAGAGAAAAGCAATGTATAATATATAAGGGATACCCAATAAGATTAAGTGTCAATTTTTCATCAGAAACCATGGAGGAAAGAAGACAGTGGTATGATACATTTAAGATATATCAAGAGAAAAACATCTAATCAAGAATCTTATATATGGCAAGATTGTCTTTAAAAAATGATGGCAAGTTTAGAACATTTACAGATAAACAAAAACCAAGAGAGTTTATAACAAAGAGACTAGTCTTGAAGGAAATACTAAAGGGTGTGCTACAGTCTGAAAAGAAAAGACAGGAGAGATAGGATTTGAAGAGAGTAAAAAAATGAAGATTATATCAGCAAAAGTAACTAAAAGTCTCAAAAGAGTATTGGAAATAAAATATGACAGAAAAAATCCAAAAGTCAAAATGGGTAAAATAAGAACTGCCTTCACAGTAATAACATTGAATGTTAGTGGATTAAAGTCCCCAATTAAAAGACACAGACAGGTGGAATGGGTGAGAAAATATGAGCCATCTATATGCTGTAAGAAAGAGACTCATTTTAAACCCAAGGATACCAATAGATTGACGTGAAAGGCTGGAAAAAGATACTCCACACATGCAGTAACAAAAAAAAAAAAAAAGCTAGATACTTATATCAGCTGAACTAGACTTCAAAAAACACTACTAATATGCAATCTGAGGAGGAAGTCAGGAAAAAAATTTCAATTTACAATAGTGACTAAAAGAATAAAATATTTAGGAATAAACTAAGTATGTGTTTTAGTCAGGGTTCTCTCAGGAAACAGAATCAACAGGAGATATCTATTAAAAATATAAGATTTTATAAGAGTCTCTCATGTGACCATGGGGATGCACAAGTCCAGGTTCCTCAGGCAGGCTGCAAGCCAGGGGCACTGATGAAAGACTGATGAAGGGTCCTTGATGAGTTTCTGGGAGAAGTTGGCTGTCAAACGACAAGCTGGGAAATTCTCTCTGAATGTCGAAATCAGTTCCCTTTTATGGCTATCAACTGAATGGATAAAAGCGTCATCCATTCTTGATCCAATTTCCCTGATTGATGCAGATGTAATCAGCCATCCATGCAGTAAACTCACTGGTGATCAAAGTCCATAAATGCTCTTGTATTACAATTAGCCCAGTGTTTGCTGGACCTAATACCTGGACACAATTACCTGGCCGAGTTGACACATTAGCCTAACCATCACAGTATGTAAACCACTTGTATTCAGAAAACTATAATGCATTGCTAAATGAAATTATAGAAGACCTAAATAATTGGAAGAACATTCCATGCTCACAGATTGGAAGACTATCATTAAGATGTCAATTCTACTCAAACTGATATACAGTTTCAATACACTCCTGATAAGATTTCTCCCAGCTTTTCTTAAATAAATGGAAAACACAATTATCAAATATATTTGGAAGGGTAAGGGGTCCCAAATAGCCAGAAACATCTTAAAAAGGAAAAGCAGAGTTGGAGGACTCTCACTTCTGGACTTTAAATCATATTACCTAGTTACACTGGTAAAAACTGTATGGTATAGGCATAAAGTCAGATACATAGAACAATGGAACCAAACTGATGGTTCAGAAATGAGCTTCACATCTATGGTCAAGTAGTTTTGACAAGCCACTCAGCTGGGGCAGAACAGTCCATTCAACAAATGCTGTTGAGAGAACCGGATGTCCATAGCCAAAAGAAAGAAAGAGGACCCCTATCTCACACCTAATACAAAAATTAACTCAAAATGGATAAAAAGTCTAAACATAAACACAACAACCAAAAAGTTTCTAGAAGAAAATATAGGAGAACTTCTTTAAGACCTGGTGGTAGGCGATGGATTCTTAAAGGAGATAAGAAGTGGACTGAGATAGGCTACTGATGCTTAATGTATGTAGTAGTTTTAATTAATTTTACTGTAAAAGTGTGGAAGTGTATAGAGTTGATGGTAACATATTATAGAGAGTAACAGCTGGGCATGTGGCTGGAAAGGGTAGTCTAGGGATGTAAATGACAACTGAAAGAAAGCTAGAGAATAATCTAGGGACTGAAAAACACAGTAAACCCAGAGGTGGATGAGAATTGTGGTTGATGATACTGATGCAAAAGTGTCCTTTTTGAGCTAGAGTAGATGTATATCTCAATTGCAGGGTGGTGGGAATGTGGAGAAGCATGGGAAAAATACAGCTATAGTGAACTATGGACTGTGATTAACAGCAATAATATTCATGCATCTATACCAAAGATGTTGAAAATGGAAGAGTATGGAAAAAGTGTGCCAAATGTACCCAATGGACCATGGTTAGTGGTAATAGTCTGATGATATTATCTCATAATCTGTAACAAAGTTTCCACCATGGTGTGATGTGTTGATGGAGGGGTGTTGTATGGGAATTCTGCACATGTGCATGAGTGTTTTGTAAGTTCACAATAATAAACATATATTTTAAAAAATAGGGGCCGACTGGATAGCCCAGTGGATAGGGCATCGGCATACCATGTGGGAGGCCCTGGGTTCGGTTCCCGGGGACCTCTCCTAGCGGGCAGACCGCCTTGAGAATGGCAAGCCGCCATGGGCGGGCCAGAGCCGCCGTGGGCAGGGCAAAAAAAGCTGCCATGGACAGGGCAAAAGCCGCCACGGGCAGGGCAGGTCGCCCGCGAACCGAGCGCAGCCAGCCACCCGCGAACTGAAAAAAGCCGGCCATGATGGAAGCAGAAGCCGCCCACAAGCGGGGAAAGCCGCGCCTGCGCAGTGACCAAGTCTCGGTGCGTCGCCGCAGCGGGGGGGAAGGGGAGATATGTAATAAAATAAATAAATCTTTAAAAAAAAAATAGTAGGGTAGGTTGGAGGAAATATACACAAGATGTAAGATATGGACTATAGTTAGTAGTAAGATTTTGGTGATATTCTTTCATAATTTTGCAACAAATATCTCACAACAATGCAAGGTTTTGGTGGTGATATATGGGACCCCTGTATAATGTTATGCATGTTTGCTTTGTAAGTTCACAACTTTTACTAGACACTTTTAGTTTATGTATGTTCATGTATAAATGATATAATAATAATAATAATAATAATAATAATAATAAGGTGGATTGGGATGAAAATACACCAAATGTAAGATATTTTGGTTAGTAGTAATATTTTGAGGATGCTCTTTCATCATTAGTTAAAAATGTTTCACAAGAATGCAAGGTATAGTGGTAGGGTAAGATATGAGAGTCCTGTGTGATATTATGCATGTTTGTTTTGTAAGCTCACAACTATTACTATACACTTATTGCTTATGTATATTTATGAATTATATACTACAATAAATTAAAACAAATTTTAAAAAGAAATGAGGGCAAGTTTAGAATATCCACAGATAAACAGACACTGAGGGAGTTTATAACCAAGAGACCTGCTTTGCAGGACTATGAAAGAGAGCGCTACAGCCTGAAAAGTAAAGACAGGAGAGAAAGGCTTGGAAGAGAGCCCAGAAATGAAGATTATATCAGTAAAGTAAATAAACATGCAAGAGTGGTGAAAATAAAATAAGACATATGAAACCCAAAGTCAAAATGTGTGAAATAAGAACTGACTTTACAGTATAACACTGATGTTAGTAGATTAAACTCATCAATCAAAACACACAGTGGAATGGATAAGAAAATATGAGCCATCTATATGCTGTCTACAAGAGACTCACCTTAGACCCAAGAATACCAAGAGATTGAAAGCAAAAGGCTGGAAAAAGATATTCCATGCATGCAGTAACAAACAAACAAACAAACAGCTGGAATAGCTATACTTATATCAGATGAAATAAACTTTAAAAGCAAAACTGTTATTAAAGACAAGGAAGGATATTATGTATTAATAAAAGGGACAACTCACCAGGAAGAAATAACAATCATAAATGTATATGCACCTACCCAGGATGGCCCAAGACACATGAGGCAAACACTGACAAAACTGAAGGGAGAAATAGATATCTCTACAATAAGAGTTGTAGACTTCATTACACCAATCCCAGCACTGGATAGAACATCTGAGCAGAGGATCAATAAAGAAACAGAGAGCTTGAATAATTTGATAAATGGATTAAACCTAATAGACTCAAACAGAACATTACACCCTCAATGCTTAATGTTAAAAAAAGAAAGAGCTAACATCAATGTTCTAACCACCCAGCTAGAGAAACTAGAAAAAGAACTGCAAACTATTACCAAAGCAAGGAGAAGGAATAAAATAACAAAGGTCAGGGCAGAAATAAATGAAATTGAGACCAAAAAAAAACAAGAGAGAGAATTAGCAAAACCTAAAGTTGGTTCTTCAAAAAAGATGAACAAAATCCACAAACCATTTGTTTGACAAAGAAGAAAAGAGAAAATGAGAATAAATAAAATAAAAAATGAAAATGGGGACATTACTACTGACCCAATAGAAATAAAAGCAATCATAAGAGGATATTATGAATAACTGTACGCCAACAAACTAGACAATATAGATGAAATGGAAAAATTCCTAGGAACATATGAACAACCTACACTGATCCTAGAAGAACATACAATAACCCAATCACAAGTAAAGAGATTGAAACGGTCAACAAACAAACTCCCCAAAATGAAAAGTCCAGAACGAGATGGTTTCATAGTTTGAATTCTACCAAGCATTCAAAGATTTAATACCAATCTTACTCAAGTTCTTCCAAAAAATTGAAGAGGAAGGAACGCTACCAAACTCATTCTATGAAGCCAATATCACCGTAATACCAAAGCCAGGTAAAGATATTACAAAAAAAGAAAATTACAGACCCATTTCCCTAATGAATATGGATGCAAAAATCCTCAATAAAATACTTGCTAATCGAATCCAATAACACATTAAAAGAATTATTTATCATGATCAAGTGGGTTTTATATCAAACATGCAAGTGTGGTTCAACACAAGAAAATCAATCAGCATAATACACCACATTAATAAATCAAAAAAGAAAAATCACATGTTTGAATTGAAGCAGAAAAGGCATTTGACAAACTATTGCATCCTTTCTTGATAAAAATACTACAAAAGATAGGAATTGGAGGGAATTTTTTCAACATCATAAAGGCCATATATGGAAAATCCACAGCTAACATTGTACTCAATTATGAAAGACTGAAAGCTTTCCCATTGAGGTCAGGGACAAGACAAGGGTGCCTACAATCATCACTGTTGATTAATATAGTGCTAGAGGTTCTAGCTAGAGCAATCAGGCAAGAAAAAGAAAATGTATCCAAATCAGAAAGGAAGAAGTAAAACTTTTCACTATTTGCAGGTGGTATGATCCTATATTTAGATATCCTGAAAAATCTACAACAAAGCTGCTAAAGCTTAGTAAAGAATTTCAGTAGAGTATCAGGATACAAGATCAATATGCAAAATCAGTGGTGTTTCTATACACTAGTAATGCACAATCTGATGAGGTAGTCAGGAAAAAAAATTCCATTTACATTACCAACTAAAAGAATCAAATATTTAGGAATAAACTTAACCAGGATATAAAGCACTTGTATTCAGAAAACTACAATGCACTTGTATTCAGAAAAGAAATGTAAAAAAAACTAAATAATTGGAAGAACATTCCTTGCTCATGGATTGGAAGACTAACTATCATTAAGATGTTAATTCTATCCAAATTGATATACAGATTCAATGCAATCCCAATAAAAATTCCACCACCATTTTTTAAAGAAATGGAAAACCCAATTATCAAATTTCTTTGGAAGAGTAAGGCCCCCAAAATAGCCAGAAAAATCTTAAAAAGGAAAAGTGAAGTTGGAGGACTCTCACTTCAAATCATATTACCTAGATACAGTGGCAAAAACAGCATGTTACTGGCATAAAAATAGAAGCACAGACCAATGGAACCAATCTGATGTTTCAGAAACAGAGCCTCACAACTGTGGTCAAGTGATTTTTGACAAGCCTGTCAAGCCCACTCAGCTGGGGCAGAACAGTCTATTCAACAAATGGTGTTGGAAGAATTAGATACCCATAACCAAAAGAAAGAAAGAGGAGCCCTATTTCACATCTTATACTAAAAATTAACTCAAATGGATCAAAGACCTAAATATGAAAGCTAGAACCATAAAGCTCCTAGAAGAAAACAGGAAAATATCTTCAAGACCTGGTGTAAGGTAGTGCATTCTTAAACCTTACACTGAAAGCATGAGCAAATGAAAGAAAACATGGATAAATGGAACCTCCTCAAACTTAAACACTTTTGTCATTCAAAGGACTTCATCAAAAAGGTCAAAAGTATCCCACTCAATGAGAGAAAATATTTGGAAACCACATATCCAATACGTATTTGGTTTCCATTCTATATAAAGAGATCATACAACTCAACAATAAAAGAGCAAGCAATCCAGTTTAAAAATGGGCAAAAGGGGGCCAGCTATAGCCCAATTGGTAGGGTGCTGGTTTACCACATAGGAGGCCCCGGGTTCAGTTCCTGGGGCCTCCTCGAGTGGGCAGACCACCTTGAGAGGGCAAAGCTGCTGCGTGCGGTGAGCTGACTCGGCGGATCGCCGCAGTGGGGGGAGACAAGCAGACACAGAAGAATGCAAAAATGAACACAGCAAGAACAAGCAGAAAAGGGGGGGATATGTAATAAATTAAAAAATAAATAAATTTTTTTAAAAATGGGCAAAAGACTTAAATAGACATTTCTCCAATGGGAACATACAAAGGGCCAAAAAGCACATGACAAAAATGTTCCATATCACTAGCTATTAGGCAAATGCAAATTAAAATGACAATGAGCTATATTCTCACACCTCATAGAATGGCAATAAAAAAAAACAGGAAACAATAAATGCTGGAGAGGAGTGGAGAAATAGGAATCCTCCTTCACTGTTGGTGGGATTGTAAAATGGTGCAGCCTCATGGAAGACGTTTTGGCAGTTCCTCAGGAAGCTAAATATAGAACTGTCATATGATCCAGCAATTCCTCTACTAAGAATATATCCTGAAGAACTTAAAACTGTGACATTAACAGACATCAGCACATTGATTTTCATAGCGTCGTTATTCACAATTGCCAAAAGGTGGAAACAACCCAAGTGTACAACAAACAATGAATAGATAAATAAAATGTGGTATATACATATGATGGAATACTGTGCAGCAGCAAGAAGAAATGAAATTGGGACACATATGATAACATGGATGAATCTTGAAGACATTATGCTAAGTGAAATAAGCCAGGCACAAAAGGACAAATATTGCATGGTCTCACTAATATGAACTAAATACAAAGAATAAGCACATGGACTTAAAACCCAGAGTATAGATTATTAGGAGATAAGAGGAAGGCTGTGAAGGAATACTGATGCTTAATGTATGTAAAAGCTTTAATTAACTTGACTGTAAGTGTGTGGAAATGGATAGAGTTGATGGTAAAACATTATAGTGTATAGTAGCTGGTTTATAAGTGGGATTGTGGACGAAAAGTGTAGTCTACGGATGTAAATGTCAGTTGAAAGAAAACTAGAGATTAATCTAGGGACTGAATAACACAATGAACCCAGAGGTGGATGAGACCTGTGGATAATAGTACAAATGTTCTTCTGTGAACCGGAACAGATGAATGTCACTATTGCAAGGTGGTGGGAATGTGGAGAAGCATGGGAAAAATACAATGAATGTAACCTATGGACTATAGTTAACAGCAGTACTGTGATATTCTTGCATCAATGCCTAAGATGTACTGTGTTAATAATAGGGGGGTATGGAAAAAATATACCAAATATTTTTTCTATGTGGAACTATGGATCTGTTCCACAACAGTATGGTGTTTTGGTGAAGGGTTGTTGTATGGGCATATTCTATACATGTGCATTATTGTCTTGTAACTTCACAAAATCTGAACTAAAAGAAATATTTAAAAAAAACAATCTTAACACAGGCCATATAAAAACAGGTGGCAGTTGGGAATTGGACTCTGGGCCCTCGTTTGCTGAACATTGCTCTGGGCTTTTCTTCTATGGCTCATTTTAGAACCCTTGCATTAAATTAAAATGGGGTCTCTTGAATTTTTGCAAACAAAAATAGCTTAGTTCCCATTTATATTTTTAATATCTGAAGGGAGCAGCAGAAGGAAATTTAGCAATGTCATATAAGCCAGACAACATAAAATGTTGCAGCACAATTTAAGGACATGCATGCTCATGTCTTAGCTGAAGTCAGAGGCCTATATTGGTTTACTCTCCAGATTACTTTCTATCTTCAGATTCAATGAGATCTTTCATTGTCATTTTAGTTCTGAGAACAAGCTATATTCAATAAAATTAACTTTCATGATTAGGTATAAAATATCTCTGGGAATTGCTTGCAAAAAAATATCTATTTTTGATAGCATCAAAACATAAAATTAGCATTGAGGCAAGTATATTTATTTCTGGGTTCCATGATCAGCCTTTGTCTTAATTTAACCCAACTTATCTGGTGTTAAAAGCCAACATTGATCTAAGCACCTTTTCAATTAGAAGCAGAGTGGCCATCACCATGCCAAAATCCTCAAGATTGGGAAATGAACAATGGACTAAAGTAGACAATATTATTCTACTATAGACTTATTATTCTAGCAATGGAAGAATTATTCTGATTGATGTAAAGGCAATGGACAACAGAGGTTCTGAGGGATGGGAGGGGGAAGAATAGGTATAGTGTGGGGGCATTTTCGGGACATTGGATTTGTCCTGCATAACATTGCTATGATGGATATAGGCCACTGTATATTTTGTCATAACTTACAAAATTGTATGGGACAAAGTATAAACTATAATGTAAACTGTACTCCATGGTTAATAGCCATGCTTCAATATGTGTTCATCAATTGTAACAAATGTACCACACTAATGAAGGATGCTGTGGGAATGTATGGGAGGGGGAGAGAGTAGGCACATGGGAATGCCTTATATATTTTATGTGACACTTATGTAATCTAAAGCTTCTTTTAAAAAAAATTAAAAAATAAAAAAGCCAATGTTGTCAGTCCCTATTCCTGATAGTTAGGGCAATTTAATCAAGTGAACTGTGCTTGTATCTGGAAATTCAACAGAATAACCCAGTTCCTGATATCCTGTTCAGGGATGTCCTCTTTTCTATGCTTCTCAGTGAGACCACCTTAAACTCCAGACAGTTTATAAAAAATAGATTTCCTTCAAAGCCCTTATGATTCTGAGGAAAGATTCCTAGAGGTAGTAGGGGCAGCCACGGGGCCATTCATTTCCTTCTGTCTTTGTCTTTGCATATCTCCCTTTGTTTCTCTGTTAATGATTTTCTTCTCTCTTCCCAAGTATAAAATGAAGAAGTGATATTAAAAAAGAGAAGACTGTAGTACTGAACCAAAGAAGAGGCTGGGAAACTTTTTCTGTATCAGGCCAAAGAGTAAAGATTTTAGGCTTTTAGACCATGTAGTTTCTCTTGCAACTACTCAGCTGCGTTGTCACATAGACAATGTAAACACTTGAGCATGGCTATGTTCCAATATATTTTCAAAAACATACAGCAGCCCTACGATCCACAGACTACAGTTTGTTCACCTTTGAACTAAAGTATATGTTATATGAGTTGTACCTAATGACTATTTTGATATTCATTATTTTTAAATAGAATGAAGTTGGAATATTACATTCTTTGACACAAAACAAAACAAAGAACAAAAACCTACTAAATTAAGGTATAATTATCTATGGCCTGTGATGATGCAAAATACTTTCAAATATATATATTGTCTTTGTACTAAATGAGGGGATTTTCCTTTAGAATCTGCATCTTGTACTTGGTTCACAGAGCCGACATTCCTGTACCTGTTTGTTTGGGGAAGTGTCTGGAATAGACCATGACTTTAACCATTTGCATGAACAGAAATCAGGGTGGGTAGCAGTATAATGTGACAATCGTTTCATTTTTATTTTTTATTTTTTATTTTTTTAAAGATTTATTTATTTTATTACATATCTCCCCTTCCCCCCCGCTGCGGCGACGCCCGAGACTGGTCACTGCGCAGGCGCGGCTTTCCCGGCTTGTGGGCGGCTTCTGCTTCTATTCACGGCCGGCTTTCAGTTCGTGGGTGGCTGGCTGCGCTCCATTCGCGGGCGACCTGCCCTGCCCGTGGCGGCTCTTGCCCTGTCCGTGGCAGTTTTTTGCCCTGCCCACAGTGGCTCCGGCCCACCCATGGCGGCTTGCCATTCTCAAGGCGGTCTGCCCGCTAGGAGAGGTCCGCGGGAACCGAACCCAGGGCCTCCCATGTGGTACCCCAGCGCGCTCTTTATCCACTGAGCTATCTAGCCGGGCCCCGTTTCATTTTTAATATTCAGAGACTGGTTTGTTTTTTTTCAGCTGGTGCCATGGTGTTTATGCCTTTGCATATGGTCCAATTCAGTTACATCTTCCCTCTTTCCAGACTCTAGTTTTGAGTTGAAAAATTCCGTGGATCAATGGCAAATTTACACATGCTGGTCATCCACCTGGTGCTTATTCAAAACTGCTGCTCTCAAAGTGGACACTTGATAGCAAATGTGCTTATTCATTCCATTCTGGGCAGATCCCCTGATGCTATCTTTCTAAGGTCTGTAAATAATCCTTTGGTCTAACAGCAGTGGAAGCCTAAGGCATTTTTCACGTAACCATTAGCCGCTTTGCAGTCCTGAGCAGTTCTATACCAGAGTCAATCACAGATACTGAGGAAGTGCCTAAGGTAGGAACAGGTACAAATATTCGTTGTGTTCCAATTGTATGCCACCTCCTTTTGTTTATCTTTTTCATGCCTTAGGCATCATTTACTCTTCATAAACAATCTGTGAGGCTGAAGCATTATTTCCCAATTAAAAGTGAAAAGTAAAGGTGCAGAATACAATGAAGTTTCCCAAGGTTTCATGAGTACAAAATGGGCAACTCTACAGCATAATGATGAGGAGCTGAACTTCTAGACTAGAGTGAGAAACATGAGAGTTTTGGTGCTAGTTGCATTCTCCATAGTGTGATATTGGCAAATTATTTTAACCCTCAAAGCCCTTTTGTCCTTGTGAAAGGTGTAAACCAGATAACAAGCATGTAAAGTGCTTAACAGAGAATCCAGCTCACAAGAGATCATGTTCAGTGAAGGTTAGTGACTAGTATTAAAGTGGTAGACACAAAGCTCAGCTCCACTTTCTTGTGGCTTCACAGCCCTGGAGTGTGAAGCTTTACCATGCAAAGCTTTGCACTATATTAACTGGACTATTATAATTCCATTGACATTCATAAAATCTGCAAATCATAATTGAAGGAAACTGAGTGATCCTTTAGTTCAAGGTAGAGTTTCAAATTGTAGAGCTAGGCAGGTAACCTAATTGGTGCAAGTGGGCTGGGTGCAGCATATTGTGCATATTTTGGGTGGTGAGCACTTGAGAGCACACACCCCACAAAATTGTTGGCATATAGGAAATAGGCCTGACTTTGTCAGATGATTCAATTTTCCAACACTAGTTGGAGTTTAGATTTTTATTTGATATATGCCAATTTTAAGATGTTAACTTTCAAAATTTTAAAAACACTATGGCTAGAAAAATAAACAAAAGACACTTTACTCATTTTGATGCTTGGGTCATTAGCTTGTGGACTTTGCTAGGCCAACCCTGATATGTGACCCAAGAGGAAACTGAAATTCAGAGGAGTAGTTGGTTTGCCATGTTATACTCAGCATTAGTTGCTGTCCCAAGGTCACACTGCAAGGAACACAGTAGAATCAGGATTAAAAGCAAAGACTTGCATCATCTGCCACACGTCTTGCCACACTATTCTTTTGGATTTGGGCCTTGTCATTCTTTCATTCAAATTCAAATTCATGAATCTTTCCAGTAGAAGATATTCCTTTGTAGTGCTACAGTCAAGAATTTTTCCTTAAGAAGTGACTTCTAATTTTTCATTGTGATTTTTAATGTTTTTTTTTTGCCCAGGATTTTCATATGCATTGTAACAAAATTCAAAATTTCTGTCATTTAATTTCAACATTTGTTTCTTTCTAAATTTAGAAAACTTCCATATTTGTTATATACAAATCATTATGTTTTTCCTATTAAAAGGTGTTTTCAAGAGAAATAACGAGGACCTTATCTTATAATATTGTAACTCTACAAAATAATACTGAGAAGAGTGCTTAAATTTGATTGAACATTTGTTCAACTTAAAAAAGGATATAGAATATAGAGATAAGGATGGGGGGGGGGTGACATGGCAAGCATAACCAGAAAACACTGCTAAGTGTTTTATAAGCATTATTATTTTCTAATTCCCACAATAGCTCTATGAAGGTAGATGTGTGGAGATGCCTGGGAAACTGAGGCTTAGGCAGCTATGCTATTTGGCAGAGATTCCATAGCTACTAAGTGGAAGAGTCAAAAGTAAAAACCTGAGGCTATTGGTTATTAAGCCCTGAAGTCATAAACTTGTATGGTGACCCAGCACTCAGAGATGAGCTGCTATTTGAATGAAGAGGAACAGAACATGGTGAAGCCCTGTTAGGATACCACAAACTTCTGCCTCCTTTCTAAGATCCTCAGTTCTTGATCCAGCTTGTCTTCTGGGATTTGGTCTCCTTTTAGAGCATTGCTGAATTCCCATAGCTCTGCTTTCATGGCAAGGCTTCCAGATTCAAACAGCTTCTTATTTATTGCCCTTTGAAGAATAAGAATGGTAATACCAGCTTTCCCTAGACTACCCGGCCTCATGGCTCTTGTCTTGTCTAACTGGTTGTATTTTGGTATTTCCAGTCAACTTCCCATGAATTCTGTTTCCCCTCATGGTCTGCCACCACTCTCTGTCTGAATCTAATATTTTGTATTGGATTCTTGTATCATATAAACATGCCTGTCTTAGTGCATATGCTAAGTTCATTCCTGCCTAAGCTCCTTGGCACTTGCTGCTCCCTCTGCTTGGAAGACTCTCCCTGTGGCTCAGATTCTCAGCTCAAATATCACTTCCTTTTTCAACCACTTATCTGAAAGTGAGATAAAAAACATGCTTTATTATATTATCCTGTTTCAATTTTTCATAGTACTTATCATTGAATATATTTTGTTGATTTATTTGCTTTTATAGCTATCATCTATCTATCATCAAAACTCTGTATTTTATTTCACCTAAGCCAAGCTCCCTGTAGACAAAGACCTTTTTGTCTTATTCACCACTCTATCCTCAAGCCTTGAACTGCATTGGTATGTCATAGGCCTTCGATTAAGATTTTTTTACCTGGGTAAATGTATCAACTTTTTTTCACCATTTAGCCATTAGTTTTGTCAAAAAGATACTACTCTTTTTGAAAAGATGGACTATCGAAGATGAAGAAGGTATTGGATTATATGTATATAAAAATAGAAACTCCTATTTATACATAAACCTTGATTTGATCTCACAATATAAAACAAAACAAGGTAAACAAACAAATGAACAAACAAAAATAAGTTTTAAAAGTCATTTTGGGGACAAATCAGGAAATTTAATATATACTGTTTATTAGATGATAGTATTAAATTAGTTTCCTTACAGTGCTTATGATATTGTGGTTGTATAGGAGAATGTTGCTATTTTTAGAATAGCAACACTGACTTATCCAAGTGTTATATTGTCTCAATGTACTTTAAAATGTTTTAGCTAAAGGAAAGTAAAATAAACCATATATAAAAAGAGCAGTTATCTCTGTCTCTCTCTATATATAGATTGAGTGGAAATGTAATAAAACATTAATAATTAGTGAAACTAGATAAAATATTCATGTTACAATCTTTTAACTTTTCTGTAGGTTTGAACATTTATAACTAAAAAGAGGGAATAACTAACTTAAAGAAAAATTCCTAATATGAAATAAGTAAATTTTTATCTGAAGTTTACCCTTCATCTTAGTATTTCTCAAAAGTGTTGACATCAAAATGCTTAAAAATCATTAAGAATATTTTATTTTTAAAAAATTTTAAAAATCTGGGCTAAACTTTAAAATGCAAGGTTAAGAACAAAGTTTGCAAAAGTTGTCTGTGTCTATTGCTCATTTAACATTCCCATTTTGGTCCCTTACTTTAAATTTTATAGATGTACTTGAATTGTTAAAAGTTCCCTCATTCAGTCTAAAGGAGATGAAATTTGATCAACTATATGAAACCTATTTTCATCTGAGTTATCATAACACATAAATGAAGAGTATCATCACCCAGGGCAGTTATTTACAGGAAGCTAAAATAGATTTTCTATCTCCAAATTTATATACTTTATGTACTCTAAAATAATTCAATTCAATGAACTTGGAAACTGCAGTAGACAGATATTAAATAACGAAGACCAATAAAATGGAAATGTATCTCACCTTTCCTATGTTTTTATGAGCATCCTTCAACAATAAGATACAGTGTAATATTTGCCTCTGGGTCTTAATGTTCAAGTACATAGATATAGTTTTGAAGATTGCTAGTTTTGTATGCAGGTAGCTAATTATTGATTAGTAGCTTTGCTCATTACAGGGAAAAGAAAGAATCTATTTATAGTGACTTAAAGCAATAAAATAAAGGGACATTTAATAATGTGTAGTCAGCATTTCACAAAAAAGTTATAATTGGTAAGTGAAAAAATGGATACTGTTATTTTACACCAGCTAGTCATTTTTAACGAAGAAACAATTGGCATCGGAATGTATTTTCATTACAGAGGTTTGGATAGATCCACTAATCTTGCCCTTCAATATAATTTAACACTTTTTAACTAGGTGATTCACACTAGAGAACTGGGAAATAGATGTTCCTACAAATGCTATTTAACTTCATCAGTTTCACTTAATTTGTTCTATGAAAGATCAATGTCTAAAAATCACCGGCTCCTACATCACTAATCATGTTTACAACATATATGATTTCATATGATATTTTATGAAGGAAATTCAGAGGTTTGATGAATTCTGGTATAAAAATCTTTGTGAAGCTGCTTACAAAATATTTTAAGCTAATAGAAACAGGGGACTATATTGTTAATGACGATATCATACCAAGAGGTGTTTCTGCTCAACACTCATCTTAATTGAGCAGAATAACACATACTGTGCATTCACTTTTATTTTCTTTTGTACCATACAGTCTATCTAAACCCATCTATTATTCCCGTGCCACTGAGAACAAACCCTTCTATTATCTGTGAACTCTTGCCTCTATGAACAAACTTCTGTTTGTCTCAACTCCTGCTCTCCATTGCTGAAGGGCTATTCAATCATAAGTTTAGGAAGCATATATATATATTTTTTTCTTTAAGTTTCAGTTTATAGTGATTAACATTATTTAAGTAAAGATTAGTCATCTATGTTGGATATTTATAAGAAAAATTATTACCTAATATCATGTCATGTGATCTTCACTATAACCTTGAGAAATAGATATTTTGAGCCCAATTTTATATATATATATAAACTTCATTTCAGAGATAGAAGAAATTTTCGAAATCAGTGGCCTGGTAAGTAGTACAGTTCGAGTTTGAAGCCAGATCTGACTCCAACATGCATGCTATTCGGAGTAGAACAAGTTGCCTCCCATAACACAAAATGAAACATTTAGAACAATTTTTGATCTACTTCAAATCCCCTCCCTGAAAATAGCATCAAGACATTGCAGGAAATGTATACTTTTTCTCATCCTCAAAGTTCAAAGCTATAATTCCTAACTCTCCTGGGACTTTGCAGGACACTCTGGACCAGGAAATTGGACAATCTTTGTTTACAGAAGTATAGGAACTGAGAAATTCACAAGGGTCTGTGTATAAGCATGTGGTGATAAATTTTAAAAAGGCACCAGCCTCTGGTGATGGTGAAAAACTTAAGACAGGAAATGAAAGGGGAAAAAAAAGTCAGGTTACTTGGTAGTAGCAGGTGAGAGCTAGAAAAATGAAGAGACACATTGGAAAATAGAGATAACGCTCTCCAAAGAGAAAAGCAAAAAAAGCAAGACTAACTGGGTGGTCAATGCTATATGTCATTCTAGTGAGTTACTTCATTCTAGTTGAGTTCATAGGTGAAATAGACAAAGTGTGTGGCAGGAAATCAGGAAAATAAGGGCTCTAATGTCATCACTAAAGGGGGCCAGATATACAGCTGAAATCTCTAGCAACAGTTGGTATCAAAATGATCATATTTTAAAGGGTGGAGGGAGCATTTGAAGGGTTCATAACAGTGCCAACATTTCCACAATTCAGCACAAAT
>PVKH010006971.1:0-20594 GCA_004027955.1 Chaetophractus vellerosus | reverse complement strand
AGAACCCACGATTTTATGCTGCACGACTCAACTCACACTCCAGCCGCCTCCAGACCGATGGAGCCAATATTCCTGTGCCCCACACTCCCCGCAAAGACTGTGCTCCTCTGCTCCTGCTCCCAATCGGCCACCCCCTACCTGAGAGCCGGTGAGTGCAAACCTACACCGTCGATGCCATCTTCCTTTCCCCTTATGTTAATTTAAATGTCTCACCACTTTCTATCGTTTAGGACTAGTGCTGCTACAACAATAATCCGATTTCTTATTTTTAAAAACAAATCAATTTTATTGATACATATTAATAAAGCATACAATTCATTCAAAGTGTACAGTCAATGGTATTTGGTATTCTCACATAGTTGTGCATTAATCAATTCAATCATTATTAGCGCATTTTCATTATTTCAATAATAATGATAAAAACCAGACAAACAAACAAACAAGAAAATTCCTCACCTCTCAATCACTTTATGCTTCCCTCACTGTACATAGGTGCTGATTCTGGCTATTCTATTCAAAATTGTATAATCAATGGCTTTTAGTATAATTGCAATGTTGTACATTCATCATACCAAATGCCCCACTCCCTACACTTAACACATATTCCCACAATGACATCCTTCATTAGTGTGGTACTTTTGTTACAATTGATGAAGACATTTGGAGCATTGCCACTAAGCATGGAGTTTACATTGTAGTTTATACTCTTTCCTGCACAATTTTGTAAATTGTGATGAGATATATAATGCCCTGTATTTGTCATTGCAATGCCATTCAGGACAATTCCCAAGTCCTGAAAATGTCCCCATATTACACCTACTTTTCCTTCTCCCTCCCCTCAGAACGTCCAGTGGTAACTGTCTCCACATCAATGATAACAATTCTTCCATTGCTAGAATCACAATAAGGCTATAGTAGAATAACAGTAAGTCTATTCTAGCCCATCATTCACTCCCTAATCCTGAGGATTCTGGGATGGTGATGCCCACTCTGCTTCTACTTGAGAGGGAGCTTCAGTCCCATGGGGCAGATGGATGGAACTATCTTGCTTGAAGTTGCAGACTGTCTCTGTTCCTTGGGATGGTCATTGTCCATCATCTCCTTTTTAGTTTTCTTGGGTGAGTCCAATGAACTGGAGGGTAGGTGTTGCAATGCTGTTGAGATTCAGGACCCAACTGGCACATGTAAAGCACAAAGATGTAAATCTCTTGGACATACACCTATCCACTCTAGTGCTAACTATAGATTCAAATAGAAGGGGCAGAAGAGCCATGTGTGGGGAGATCACAACTGATCTCCAAAGTAGGGCCTACTGGCAGGATGCCAAACTCCTGAGCTGTCTGCCCTACCTATAGTGTCTGGTTGTCTCTAGAGCCCTTCTGGAGCCCTGCTATTTGAGGCAACATTTACATTGGCAGTCAATGACATCCTGCTGAAATGCACATAAGTGTAACCTCTAGAATGACCTCCCTACTCACTTTGAAGTCTCTTAGCCATATAAACTCATTTGTCTTTACCCTTTCCCCCTTTTTGTCAAGGTCTTTTTCCATTTGCATTGCTAGTTGGTGCTTGGTAGTAATTCCTCTGTGCCAGAGAGGCTCATCCCCAGGAGACATATCCCACACTTGGGGAAAGGTAATGCATTTATATGCTGAGTTTGGCTTAGAGAGAGGCCATGTTTGAGCAACAAGGAGGATCTCAGGAGGTAACTCTTAGGCAGCCTATAATACTAGTCTAAGTTTCAGTTTCAAAAGTAAAGGTTCATAAGTACAGTCATCATTATTAAGGGCCCATCAATTGTTAATCCTCTATCACTAGTCTTTGCCCCTGTAATCAGGGGATTCTTGCTGTTCCATTAGAAAATGTGGCAGAGCTCCCCAGGAAGGGAATATGATTTTCTTTTGGTTATTATATAGATATCTACCCACTGTTGCAGTGCCCCATGAACACTTAAACACATTCTTTTGCCTTAAAGGTATGCCTCAAGTGAACCTCCTCCCATGCATCCCCCATCTCTGACACCCTGCATCAATGATCCTCCACTGCTGCTGTTGTAACCTTTCTGTCATCCAAAACTTCAAAATTGAAGCCAACAAAATAACCTATTACAATTGATAGGAAAATGATAAATAATGATAGTTTAAAAAAATAACAAACACTGTAAGGTCTATTTTCTTGTATGTACAGTGACTTTTTTTTCCATTTATTTCCCCACTGTCTTACTTTTTTCATTTTGTCTTCAAAGAAACTTTAGGTTACAGAAAGGTCATGTACAGAATATAGGTGATTACCATATACCCAATATCTTTCCCCTTTTCTCCTTTCCTCTATTAATGACATTTTACATGTGGATGGTACATTTGTTACAATTGATATATAAATATTGAGACATTGCTACTAACCATGGTCAATGAATTACATTATGGTTTATATTTTGGACCATACACTTTTATAGATTTTGATGAAATTTAACATGGTCTGTATCCATCATTGCAAGATTATGTAGAACAATTCCCTTGCCTCCAAAATGCTCCATCTTCCATCTATTCTATTTCTCCCTTCACCTCCCTTTAGTACCCACAGTAACCACCAAGACTAATTCATTGAAGGACAAGTTCCATAGTTACTTGCAACAACACTGAGGGCTTGACATACTGGCCTGTCCTCCCCTATTAGGCACTGACTATGCTCTCAAGATACTCCCGCCCCTCTATTTGAGATCATAGCAGGAATCCTCAGGATTGGAGTCCAACACTTTTCTGCTAATTATGTGAGTCTCCACCCACTGATACAACACACTATGACAAGATGAACACTACACATTCCTTAGAAGCCTGCCCCAGGTACACCTTGTCCTGCATGTCCCCCGCATCCAACACTTTAAACCATTAACCCTCCCTGCCATATCTGCCAAAAGAACATTCCCAACATTGTAATTTCAACCACATACCCACAAATCCCCATAATTCACCTGCTCCTTTTTCCAACCCTCCCTTCAGATCCTTGGACAATCCAATCCACCCTCCCCACCTTACCCCCTCAAATAGCAGCACTGCCCAAACCAACAGTATCACTGTACCACTGTTATGCCATCCACTACAAAACTACAACCTTCCACCTTATTATAGATTTTTTCCCATATGTGCATTGACTCACAATCATCTTCTCCCTTTCTGTTTCTTATAAACCTATTTTCCAGACACTAGCTATGTGAGACTGCTCAATTTGCTTAGTTCATCTCAATGATGTCATGTAATGTTTGTCCTTTAGTGACTGGCTTGCTTCACTCAACATAAGGTCTTCAAGATTCATCCAGAATAGTTTGGACAGAAGAATTCCACTAAGAGAAACTAAGTCTCATCCCTGTGTGCTGGTCTTGGATCCCATTCCCACTCCCCTGCCCAGTGATTTCCCAGGTAGGGGAGCTAGAAGGTGACCAGGAGTCCAGCTATCCATTACCAAGAAGAAATCTATTAGTTTTAGATTGCGGAATTCCTTTACTTAAAAGATTAGAATGAAAGAAACTTTGGATGGTGAATGTGACAAAACAATGGCACCACAGCAAGGACTTCTGGACAAAATTAAAGAAGAACCTGATAATGCTCAGGAATATGAACATGCCCAATAGCCAAAATCTCAATAAAGTGAACTGAAAACTAGCTGTGTTTTCAGTCAATGACAATACCCTTGCTCAACAGTTGACCCCAGGCTTTCAGTTTTCTCTTGCATCATCTGGCCCAAATATATTGCTTCCTTCAGTTCCAGCTGTAGCTATTCAGGTTTTTTGTTCTGGTTGTAAAAACAATGCTTTATAAGGGACAAACCACATATCATAAGACAGGATCTACTCAGCTCTTTTACTCTATATGGTGCATCACTGGATATTCTTCACCTGTCTGTCTACAACCTCCTCTCAAGAAAACCTGTACAAACTGCTCCAAAGACATTTTACATCCAAAGGATGTGATCACAATCTGATTTGAAAATTCCTCTCTTAGCAAAGATTTCTGCAGCCAGTCATGCCTGTCTTCTTATGAGCTAAAGAAAAAGCCTGTTGTTACCATATATACCAATAACACTTCGACTAAGTGCAGTATATGTCAGAAGAATGCTGACATTTGATTTGAAGTTAAATATCAAAATGTGGTACATGGTCTTTGTAGTGATGCCTGCTTTTCAAAATTTCACTCCACCAGCAACCTTACCATGAACTGTTGTGAGAACTGTGGGAGCTATTGCTATAGTAACTCTGGTCCTTACAACTCCTAGAAGGTTTTTAGTTCAAGTGTCATAGCATACAAGCAGTTATGAATATGAGCCTGTTGCATATAATTAGGCCTACACCTCCTGAGTTGCCTGCACAGAGATTAAATGCAAAATGCAAAACGCAAAATGCAAAATGCAATGCTCTTCTCATCAGTTGATCTAGGTGTGTGATTTTTCCTCCATAAAACATGATACATTCTGATACTGTAAGGAATGGTTGTGATAGTGAGATGATATAGGTGATGGTTCCCTTCATGGCCAAGAATTCATAAATGTAATTTCATGATTTGCTGTGAGTGTGAAATATTGTGTGAAATATTGATAGTGAAGACAACTCCATATCATTTCAAATAAATTATGAACAAGAATAAAATTATTATAAAATAAAAAAAGATTCATCCATGTTATCTCTGTGTTAATAGAGCATTCCTTCTTACAGATGAGTAATATTCTATTGTATGTATATACCACAATTGGTTTACCCATCATCTGTTAATGACATTTGGATTGTTTCCAATTTTTGGCAATAGTCAATAATGCAGCTATGAATATTTGGTGTGCATATATCTGTTTGTGTCCCTGCTTTCAATTCATCTGGGTATATATCCAGCAGTGGGATTGCTAAATCATATGGCAGTTCTATAGTTAGCTTCCTGAGAAACCACCAAACTGTCTTCCACAATGGTTGCACCATTCTGTACTCCCACCAGCAGTGGATAAGTGTTCCCATTTGTCCACACTTGTAGACCTTTTTTTTTTTTTTAAATAGCCACCAGTCTAATGGATGTAAGGTGATATCTCATTGTGGTTATGATTTGCATTTCCCTAATAGCTACTGATGTTGAACATCTTTTCATGTGCTTTTTAGATATTTGTATTTCTTCTTTGGAGAAGTGTCTGTTCAAAGAACTTGCCCATTTTCTAAATGGGTTGTTTGTCTTTTTATTTTCAAGGTGTAGGATTTCTTTATATATGCTGGGTATTGGGCCCCTATCAGATATATGGTTACCAAATAGTTTCTCCCATTGAGTAGGCTGCCTTTTCACTTTCTTGACAAACTCCTTTGAGGTGAAAACGTTTTTAATTTTGGGGTACTCATTTTTCTATTTTTTTTCTTTGCTTTTGCTTTGGGTATAAAGTTCATGAAACCATTTCCTAATACAAGATCCTGTAGATGCTTCCTTACATTATCTTCCAAGATCTTTATAGTCTTTGCTCTTATATTTCATTTTTTGATCCATCTTGAGTTAATTTTTGCATAAGGTGTGAGATGTTGTTCTTTTCTCCTTCTTTTGGTTATGTATCCAGTTCTCCAAACACCACTTTTTGAAAAGGCCATTCCTCCCGGTTGACTGGGCTTGGTGTTCTTGTTGAATACCAGTTGACTGTATATGTGGGGATGTGTATCAGAACTATCAATTCAGTTCCATTGGTCAATATGTCTATCCTTGTGCCAATACCAGAAGTTTTGACCACTGTAGCTTTGTAGTATATTTTAAGTCAGGTAGTGTGATTCCTTCGATTTCATTTTTCTTTTCAATATGTCTTTGGCTATTTGGGGCCCCTAGTCCTTCCAAATAAATTTCATATTTAGCTTTTCCAATTCTGTAAAAAATGCTGTGTTGATATTTATTGGGATTGCATTAAATCTGTAAATCAGATTGGGTAGGATAGACATATTAATGATGTTTAGTCATCCTATCCATAATCAGGGTATTCTTCCATTTATTTAGGTCTTTTTTGATTTCCTTTAACAATGTTGTATAGTTTTCTGCATCATTTACACCTTTAGTTAAATTTATTCTAGGTATTTAATTCTCTTTTGGGAATTTTTTCTTGATTTCCTCCTCAGTTTGTTTATTATTGGTGCACATTGATCTTATAACTTGCCACATTACTGAACTCATTTATAACCTCTAGAATTTTTTGTAGATTTCTCAGGGTTTTCTGTGTATAGGATCATGTCATCTGCAAAGAGTGAAATTTTTACTTCTTGACTTTCCAGTTTGGATGTCTTTTATATCTTTTTCTTGCCTATGTGCTCGAGCAAGTACTGCTAACACAATGTTACATAAGAGCATTGAAAGTGGTCATCCTTGTGTTGTTCCAGATTTTAGAGGGAAAATTTTAGGATTTCCCCTTTGAATATGATGTTAGCTGTGGTTTTTCCATATATACCCTTTATCATGTTGAGGAAATTTCCTTCTATTCCTATCTTGTGAAGTGTTTTTATTAGGAAAGGGTGCAGTATTCTGTCGAATGCTTTTTCTGCATCTATAGAGTTGATCATGTGATTTTTTTCTTTTGATCTGTTTACATTGATTGATTTTCTTCTGTTGACCCATCCTTGCATACCAGGAATGAAACCCACTTGCTCATGGTGTATAATTCATTTGATGTATTGTTGAATATGATTAGCAAGTATTTTGTTGAGGATTTTAGCATTCAGATTCATTAGAGAAATTGGTCTGCAATTTTCCTTTCATGTGGCATCTTTGTTTGGCTTTGATATTAGGGTAATGTTGGCATCAGAGAATGAGTTAGGCAATATTCCCTCCACTTCTATTTTTTGGAAGACTTGAAGCAGGATTGGTGTTAGTTCTTTCCAGAATGTTTGGTAGAATTCAACTGTGAAGTCATCTGGTTCTAGGTTCTTCTTAGTTGGGAGGTTTTTTAATGATCCGTTACTTGTGATTAGTCTGTTGAGTTCAACAATTTCTTCTTTAGTCCATGTACGCTGCTTGTGTGTTTAGAGGAATTTGTCCATTTCCTCTAAATTATCCATCTGGTTGGCATACAATTTTTAAAACTATCCTCTTATGATACCCGTTACTTCTGTGGGATCAGTGGTAATATATCCACTCTCATTTTTTACTTTATTTATTTTTATCTTGTCCCTTTTTTCCTTGTTAGTCTAGTTAAGGGTTTGTCAATTTTATTAATCTTCTCAAAGAACCAGCTTTCCATTTTATTTTTTTCTAGTGCTTTCTTATTTTCAATTTCATTTAGATCTGCTCTGACCTTGTTATTTCCTTCTTTGTTTTGGAGTTAATTTGTTGTTCTCTTTCTCATTCCTCCAGGTATGCTGTTAGGTCTTTGATTTTAGCTCTTTCTTCTTTTTTAATAAAGGCATTTATGGGTATGAACTTTCCTCTCAGTACAGCTTATGCTGCATCCCATAGGTTTTGTTGTGCTGTGTTGTATTTTCATTCATTTCAAGGTAATTACTGATTTCTTTTTTTTACTTCCTCCTTGACCCACTGTTTTTCTATGAGTGTGTTGTTTAATTTCCTTATCTTTGTGCCTAATCTGGTTCTCTGCCCTTTACTGATTTTTAGCTTCATTCCATTGTGGTCAGACACATTACTTTGTATAATTTCAAACTTTCTGAAATCATTGAGAGTTGTTCTGTGGCCTAGCATGTGGTCTATCCTGGAGAATGATCCATGTGCACTCAAGAAGAGTATATATCCTGCTGTTTGGGTGGGGGGTAATGTTCTGTATATATCTATTAGGCCCAGGCCCTTTAATTATTATTCAAGGTCTTTGTTTCTGTATTGATTCTCTGTTGAGATGTTCTGTCTAATGGTGATAATGGTGTATTAAAGTTCCCCACTATAATTGTAGAGGCATCTATTTCTCCACTTAATTTTTCCAATGTTTGCCTTGTGCATTTTAATGTGCCCTGGTTAGTTGCATAAATATTTATGATTGTTCTTTCCTCTTGATAGATTACCCCATTTATTAATATATAGTGGCCTTTGTCACTTACAATAGTTTTGCAATATTTTGTCAAAATTAGTATAGATACTCTGCCCTTTTGTAGTTATTGTTTGCATGTAAAATTGTTTTCCAACCATTCACTTTCAGCCTCCTTGAATCCCTGGGTCTAAGGTGGGTTTCTTGTAGACAGCATGTAGATAGGTCATATTTCCTTATCCATTCTGTCAATCTGTGTCTCTTGACTGGAAAGTTTGAGCCATTAGCATTCAATGTTATTACTGTCAAGGAATTACTTGCATTAGCCATATTTTCTTGAGGTTTATGTATGCCATATGTTGTTTTTCTCTTTTTATCTTTTTAGTTGTTCTTATACTCTACTCCATCTTTCTCTCTCCTGTTTTTTTTCCTTTCTACCTGCAGAACTCCCCTTAGAATTTCTTGAAGGGCAGGTTTTTAATTGGCAAACTCTCTTAATTTCTGTTTATCTGTGAATATTGTGAACTCTCCCTCATTTTTAAATGCCACCTTTGCTAGATAGAGAATTATTGGCTGGAAGTTTTTTTTCTTTGAGCACCTTTACTATGTCATACCACTGTCTTCTTGCCTACATGGTTTCAGATTAAAAATCAGCACTTAATCTTATTGGGCTTACCATGTATATGATGGATCTCTTTTCTCTTCCTGTTTTCAGTATTTTCTCTTGGTCTTGAGCATCGGACAATTTGACAAGTATATGCCTTGGGGTAAGCCTGTTAGGATTTATACTCTTTGGGGTGTGCTGCATTTCCTGGACATGTACGTCCATGACTCTCAATAGGTTTGGGAAATTTTTAGCCATTATTTGCTCCAACACTCATGCTGTCCCCTTTCCCTTCTCTTCTCTCTCTGTGATGCCTCTAATGCGTATGTTTGTTGTGTTTTGTATTGACATTCAGGTCCCTGAGTCCCTACTGTAATTTTTCTTTTTATGTAACTGTTCTACTATCTGTATGACTTCAGCTGTACTGTCTTCAACATCACTCATTCTTTCCTCTGTCTTTTAAAATCTGCTGATATGTGTTTCCAGTGTATTTTTTATTTCTTGCATTATGCCATGCATCACCATCATATCCATTATCTTTTTATATATGTTTACAATTTCTTCAGTATGTTCTCCCAGTGTCTTCTTAATATCCTTACTCTCTTCCTTTACTTCATTACATTGATTCATGATATTTGTTTGGATATCTCTGATTAGTTGTTCCATATTCTGCATCTCCTCCTGGTTTTTAGTTTGTTTGTTGGACTGGGCCATGCCTTTCTGTTTCTTAGTATGGCTTGTAATTTTTTGTTGGTGTCTAGGCTTCTGTTTATCTTGATGGGTTTATTTGGTTGATTAGCTTCTCTTTCTACTCTAGGGTTTTATTTTGTTGTTGTTTTTGTGTGTGTGGTAAGGATTTACTTTGATACTTCATTCCTCTAATTCTATTTCCTTGCTATTTACTATGTTCCTTTGGAAAAAGAATTAGGACCAGAGAAAAGGAAAGGGATAAGAAGAGTAAAAGAATAATAGTAATAATAATAGTAGAAGGTAGAAGAAAAACCATAAAAGACTTAGAAAAATGAATAATTAGCATGAGTAAGAAGTACAGAGGAATGAGATTACAAAAGTTGAATACAAACAATGAAATGAGAAACAAAATAGAGAGAAAAATATCTAATGAATTAAAATGCTGGAATGATGAAAGACAGGAAAAGAAAAAAGTAAAGAAAAAAAGTAAAGCAAGAAAGAAAACAGAAAAAAAGAGAGAAATAAGAACAAGAAAAATTGAAGGCCAAACAAAAGAGGGGGAATAAAAGAACAACAACAGAAAACAGAAGACAGAAAAATGAAGGAAAGAAAAGAAATAGTATAGGTAGAAAACATCAGTAAAAGAAAGAAAAAGGGAAAAAATGAAAGGGGAAACACAACAAACAAGAAACAAGGCAGCAGCTAATAAAATAAAAAGGGAGAAAGATATAAAAAAACAAAACAATAAAAAACAGAATAAAACAAAACAAAACCAAGAAAACAGCTCTTAGGCCCCTAAGGAGCTTCTCAGGCTTGTCGTGTTCATCAATTAGTCACCCTGCAGCCTGCCCTCTACAGGTTTTGAACTGGGATTTAGTGAGTAAAATAAGGAAATTTTAGAAAGGAACCTTTTTAAAAAAAGAATAAGAGATCCAAGAAAAGTTAATACAAAAAGAATGTCTATATGTTCCTTGTCATAAAGTACCAGCTGGATACCTTACAACCTGGTGGATCAGTTATTTAAGAAAAGCCAGGAATGGAACCAGGGAACTCGTTTATGCAAGGTGGGAATTCTTTCACCAAATGAAACTGTATCCTTATTTTAGTTAGCTTTTCAGAAAACTATCTGCCCCCTTTCCCTCAGGCAGGTTAGATTACTCACAGTTTGCCAGAGTCCTGCTGATTAGGCACCTGTCTGTCCCCACCCCCTCTCTAAATCTAATTCCTTTCTTTAGCCTGGTGGCTGGGTATGACAGCCTTCCTGAGGAGATTCCCTCTCCCCTTTCCCCTCTCCCCATAGGGTCAGTGTCCCTTCTGAGTTTCAAAGGGGGCTCGGCTGTCCAAACTCACTGTAAAGAAACTACTCACCACCCCCTCAGACCCCATTTCCTCCCAGGAAATGCCCCCTCCCACTGTGTTTGGAGCAGCAAGCCAAGGGCTCCACCTAGTCTATTTGCCCTGAGGATGGGGTATTGCCATTTCCAACCACAGGGGCAAGCAACTCATGGTTTTCCTTTGGCTTATCTTTCCATTACCCTCCTAGATGACACAGAGCATCTTCCCTTTCTATATATATCATCCAAAGCAGCTCCTTTATAAAGGTTTCTGCCTTCTCTCTACTTCTTTTGTGTGTGTGTGAAATGGTCAGACTCTGCTTACCTACTTTGACATCATTTTCCCAGAAGTCTCCAATAATCCATTTTCAACTTATAACCACATTCCCAACCAGAACATTTTTGTATAATGATTTTTCTCTTCCATAAGATGGTGGTAGAGACCAACCTCTGATGAGATCATAGATGTGAGCAGAACAAGATACTTCATTGTAAAAGTGGCAAGTGAAATGGGAATCTGGTCACCTGCTCAAATAACTTAGTGTCTCAGGACTGATCCCAAATGTATCATTTCTATCAAATAATGGACTGTGTGGTACCACTCAACCTTATAATTCTGAGATTCTAATAATAAATGTCACAACATAGGCAGTAATCACTTTCTGTTCCATGACCGGATAGGTGTCATATCAGTCTTTTGTCACAGAAGGCATCCAGAAACCTATTGCACTGCACTGTGGCTTCAATGGGTGATATTTGAATAATCCACACATCTTTATCCACCACCAGTCAGGTCTGTTGGGTCATATAAATTAGGTATCAGGTAGCTTCCTCACCTGGACTGTTGCAGAGTCTTCTCTTGTTTTGAGCCCCACTTGAAACTGAAAATGTTTCAAATTCTCTGATAATGGGTTAGAGTAATTTTCCCCAGTGTGGTATATGTTGCATCCAATTTCCCAAGAGGACTTCCAAGCACTATATCACTTTCTTAGTGGTATGGGAGCAATGTAAAACAATTTGTCCTTTACCTAAGCTGGGATGTCCTGGCTTGCCACAAACTAGTGTATTCCTAAAAACTTTACAAATGTGACAGCTCCCTGAATTTACATATTTTGCCTCCTGTTTCTGTCATGCATGTGTCTTATAAATATTCAGAGTACTTGACACTTTGTACTCATCTGGTCTGTTTCATAATCTCTTGTCATATGCTGGACAAATGTAATCTTTGGAAGAATGTTAAGATCATAAAATTGCTGGGGACTATATTGTAAGTGATTGGGTACTTCTGTTATATGTATTTAGTACATAGCAAAATATTATTTGATTAAGAACATATTATCATCTAGATTATTCTCTCAATGAATTATAAATACTTTAAGCATGAAAGAACAAGTGTTTTATTCTTATTATAACTAAAGCTATTAGCAAATTATCTTGCTTATAGTTGATACAACAAAATGGTCAGTTGAATTGAATAGAAACTAGTTCAGTAATTATGAAGACACAATTGAAATATATGACCTGGGTAAATTGAAGAAGTGTTTTGGAAATGCACCATTAAGGAAAATATAAGATAATACCTATGGTGGAAATAAAGGATGAAGAGGGAGAAAAGATGAAACATTTTTAAAAATCAAATATTTTTAATGTGCCTGTTCTGTGTTGACCTACCAGTTCTTTGCCTCAACCAGAGTCAGTATAGTGGTACTCTTGCTTAAGAAACAAGCCCCATTAATGAGATTCTAAAATAAACCTAGGGCATATAGGCATTGGGCCTAATCTTCATATCTTAATAATTTTCTCTGTTTTTTTTTTTTGATAGGCAAATTATTTTTATTTTACTACTTAAACTTCAGACTGTTTTCCAAATTTTCCTCAAAGTACTTTAAAAAAACCAGAGAAACATCCTTTGCTTGTCAGTTGTTAGAAAGCAAGAAGCAAGGGAGGAACAGAGGACATGGACAGGGCATATCTGGGAGAGAGAAGACAAAATGGGAACCCAGGCTTGTTACACAAGACAAAAAGGACAAACTGATGTACCTGGAGGCTCAGGCCTACCCTGCGGATGGCTGGGTGTGAAGAAGTACGCTTCACATAAACTGGTTCTTCTCCTTTTGTGCATATTGTTTAGGCAAGTTAAGGATAAAACTCCCCTGTTGCTTTCTACTCCAACCCAGCCTCATGACACAGTGGTTGTGTCACTGATGCTTTTTATCATGACTTCTTCATATTGCTTTTGTGTCAATAACCCTTCTGTTATGCTTTTATTTTCTTCAAATTTGGGTAACACAACAGCAATGTAGCCTTCAGTGGATGGCTTCTCTTGAAGAATAGATGGCTTATGGAGAATGTCTTCATTCACTTCCATCAACCATCCTCTAACACACCTAGAAATGCTGTACTCTTCTCCATCTGAGCAATAAATCTTACACAGACGTGCAAGTTCTGTGAGAAACTGTGCCCCCTGCTTAAATTTCCCAAAGACCTTCTTCTCAATTCTGCTACAAATGGTACTGATATGATAGGAAATGCTATTAATTGTTTCTCCACTTTGAAGAACTGATGAGATCCTGCCAAAGTGATGACACATTCGGTTAGAGTGCTGCAGTGTACAGTGGTCCTCACAGGGTTTTCCTTTATTATTATTATTATTATTATTATTATTATTATTTCATTTTGGAACATACACTTTTTTTAAAGATACAAGATAACATAAATATTACACAAAATTATAGGGATAACCATAAGTGCCACCTTCCACACCTCCTATAACCTCCCACATAAACATCCTTCATTGTGTGGCACATCACCTGCAATATATATACACATTTTGGGGCTTTGCCACTAAGCCTGGACCAAAGTTCACATTGTAGACCACACTCTCTCCCACACAGTTCTGCATGTTATATGATGATATAAAATGGCCTATATCTGTTGTTGCAATGTCACTCAGGATAATTCCTAAGTCCCGAAAAAGCCCCTGTATTACAACTGCTTTTCCCTCTCCCTGCCCCCAAAGCAGTGCCTCCAGTGGCCACAGGCTCCACATTAATGTTGTAATTTCTTCCATTGTGTGAATCACAATAAGTCCACTCTTATATAAGTCCATAATACCAATAAGTCCAGAATAAGTCCAGAATACCAGTAAGTCCACTCTAGTGCATAGCTCTTCCCCCAATCCTGAGGAGTCTGAGATGGTGATGTCCACTCCACCTCCAAGTGAGAGGGGGCTTATATCACATGGATAAGATGAATGGGATTATCCTGCCTGCAGCTGCAGACTCTCTCCATTCCCTGGGATAGCCGTTGTCCATCATCATGTCCCCACTAGGTGTTCTGGGTAAGTCCATTGAGTTGTAGAGTAGGAGTTGCAGCTTCACCAAGCTTCTGGACCCGCTGGCACATGGACAGCCCAAAGACTCTACTCTCTAGAAGTACACCTAAAAGTCCGGCACCACATATAGGTTTGAATAGAAGAGACAGATGGGTCATGTGCAGGGAAGCCATATTTGGGTCAGGAGCAAGGATTCCAAATTAGGGCCCACTGATAAAGCACCAAACGCTGGGGCTATCTGCCCTGATATAGGACCTGGATGTCTCCAGAGCCCTCAGGAGACCTTCTGTTTGGGGTGATATGCATATTGGAAGCCTATGAGGTCCTACTGAGATGTGCATAAGCATTACCTCTGGGATGACCTCTTGACTCACGTTGAAGTCTCTTAGCCCTATGAAATCATTTGTCTTTACCATTTCCCCCTTTTATTCAAAGTCTTTTTCCAGTCGTATTGCCCGTTGGCGCTTGTTAGTAATCCCACATTGCCAGGGAGGCTCATCCCTGGGAGTCATGTCCCATGCTGGGAGGAAGGTAATGCATTCATATGCTGAGTTTGGCTTAGAGAGAGGCCACATTTGAGCAAACAAGGAGGCTCTGAAGAGGCAACTCTTAGGCACCCCATAATAATAGGCTGTTTCAATTTCAAGAGCAAAGACTCATAAGGCTAGTCTTCAATAACAAGGGCCCATCAATGGATCATACTCCTTTGCCAGACACTGCCCCTGCACTTTGGGGGCTGTTGTTACTCCCCTGGAGAATATGGCAGAGCCCTCCAGGATGGGAATTCAGTATTCTCTCATTTATTGAGTGATTCTTGACCCCCTGTGACCATGCCCCATGAGCATTTGAACAATTTTATATACCTTTTATGTATGTTCAGGTGAACTTCCTCCCACGTTCCTTTGACATGCACTTTGTACCAGGGAATGAAGTAACAATCCATGAGAGACTGCACTGCAGGCGCAGCAGCCACAGGCTCAGCAACCATGGGGACCCCTAGCACAGCTACCCCAGCTCCCGGAACTCTAAAGCTTCCTTCCTGCAGGTCTTGGTGGGGGTCGCCCTTCTGGCCTACAGCACGTGCACATGTACTGCTCTGAATAATTTTCTCTTGAAACCAGAAATATCCAGGTCATCTTTTTCAAGTGTATCTGAAGCCAATGATATGGCTTTATTTTGCTATAGCAAAGTGTAATTAATTTTTCAAAAAGAAGGCAAATAAACACTGAGATTTATTTTCATGTATGCCACTCAGTATGATCTATCAACATCTGATGCAGCTTTTCAAAGAACAATCCCATTCCCAATACTGTTGGGTCAAGAAACCCTTTCCCACATTCTTAAATTCATATATAGAAATTTGCATACATTGCTGCTCTGTATAGCATCACAGAACATATTTAAAGTGAGAGACCAATCACATCTTTGGTCAAAATATTACCAGCCTTTCCTGTGCAGGAGAATGACTGAAATCCAATAAGACACAAATTCTCCCAAGCCTTTAGTAACAAATATTTTATTTCGTAGGCAAACTAAAGGAATATCTTAATTCTCCTTCAAATTTTATATTCAGTCTATAAATTTAAATAAATTTAATTCAACTAAGATAACTCCATTTTCTTCTAATTGAAAGGAAAAATTTATTCCCTATCTGTAGTACATTGCCACTTTGTTCCTGAGTCCATCAGTCAATGACATTGGTGGCTGGGAAAAGAGACCGTCTAATTTTACAGAATGGTCAACTTTTTCACATGATTGTTTAAGGCCTCCTCTTCTGAAGTTGCTCTTTGGTGAGGATTCAAATACCTTACATTCTCTGCTCATTTGGAGATATCTATTGGTTTAACAGTTTTACATATGCCAAGAAAAATTTGATGCCAGCAACTGCAGACTGACCAACAGCAGAGAACAACATGGTATATGACACGCTCAGTGGGACACAGTTTTCTAGGGCAATCTTCCAATCACCTGGTGGAACTGCCACATTAATCATGGAAATAGGCAAAACTTTGTATTGCTTATTCTAGATATCGACTTTCCTTTCCTCTTGTCAATGTTTCTGTCAAAACTACTATTCATTTGATTACAGAATGGCTTATTCAGATTCTTGGTACTGTACACAGCATTGCATCTGACAAAGGAACTCATTTTACTGCAAATGAAGTATGGCAATGAGCTCCTGCTCATGGCTTTCAGTGGTCTTACTATATTCCCCATTAGTCTGAAGCACGTGATTAATTAGCACAGTGGACTGGCTTTTTGAAGATTCACTTGCTGTGCTCATGTGGCAACATCTTGCAGAGCTAGGGTAATGTCTGGCAGGATGTGTTATATAATATAAAAGTGAACAATAAAGGTGCTATTTCTTCCATAGCCAGGATAAATGGATCCCAGAATCAAGGGATAAGAATGGTAAACTTTTCATAAAGTTTTGCTACCTATCTCTATGTCATTGGGCTGGGCTGGCAGCTGGGTTTAAAATCTTTGTTCCTAAAACAAGAATGCTTCCAACATGTGACACAGCCACTGGAAGCTGAAATTGCCATCTGTCTAATTAATGGTAGGCAAAAAAGAGGTTTAATATACTGCCTTTGGTGATAAATCCTCAATATCCAGGAAAATAAATGTATTGTAAACATACCAAGAGGAAAAGGAAGGTGTCTGGAATGCAGTACCTCTCCTGGTTACCTTTTAATAGCCTCATGTTCTGTGATTAAAAGTGATAGAAAACTACAACAACCCAATATAAGTAAGCCTGCTAATGACCCAGGGATTTTATGAATGAAGGTTTGGGTAATCCTACCAGGCAAGGAACCACAATTAGATGATGACAAAAGAAAATGGGATTAGTAGTTGTATTAGTTGGGGTTCTGTAGGGAAACAGAACTAACAGGAGATTATGTAAATATTATGAGATTTTCATAAGAATTTTCTCACAAGACTGTGAGGATGGGCAAATCCAAATTCAATAGGGCAGATGGCACTCTGGGAACTCTAATGATGATTTTTGATGAATTTCCCAGGAGAAGCTAGCTAGCTGAAGTAGAGATGGAAATTTGTTCTTCTGACTCCTGAAATCATCACTTCCCCTTCTAAAGTCTTCAAAATGATTGGGTGAGACTTCTCTCATTGTTGAAGGCAACCTCTTCCATTAATTGTGGACCTAATTATCCTTAGATGCAATCAACTTACTGGTGATTTAATTCCATAAAATATCCTCACAGTAACAATCAGGCCAGGGCTTGCTTGACCAAATAACTGGGCACCATAACCTAGTCAAGGTAACAAATGAACATAATCAACACAGTAGTAGAAGACAAAGTTATGAAGCCAGCTAATACCACATGTTTAGTTGCAGAAATAATGAGTAATTGTAAAGAGTGCTTCTTACTTATTTAAAAAATGAATATATTTGCGTATATATGTAACAATGGCTAACAAATGTTAATATTTAAGTTATAGGATATGAAAGAGGGAGACAGCTAGAAGAGGAAAAAACATCATCCCAGATAAAGTGTGATTAGAGTGGTATAGAGATACTAGGATGCAAAACCATCGATTATGGTGTAGTTTTACTTTGTCAATGTAGGTAAGCTGGAACTACAATTCCCAAATTTCTCTTCTCTATTTTGTTCCAGGTTAGGGTTGGCTGCAAGAAAATTTTGCATGAGGTTTGGAAGGCAAAGTGAAGCAGCATGTGTTGCCTGGTCCCACGTACCACTGCAACTCCTGTATATTTTTGCTGATCTGTTCGCTCATCCATTGCTTCTCCAGCTTTTAGCAGATTTCCTCCTTTAAATAGGCCAAGCATGGTGTGAAGGGACAAGTTATTAGTGCCTGCAATCCATGTCATCAAGTTTACATACAGTCAGAGAAAGATGTGGGTTCTGGTTTGTTTTCATGGGTTCTGATTTTTTCCTGTTGGATTCCAGGTTGTCTCCGTGGGTTTCAGGTTATCCTTTTTTTCCTGTTTGTATTTGTTGTGCCTGGCATTTTGTCCAGGTATTCTTTTCAGCTTTCTGTCCTTTTGACCTCCAGCAATTTCAGGACCACCACCAGACTCAAAGGCAATAGCCTCTCATATACTTCTTCACCAGCTCCTTTTTGTGGGCCCTTATTGGTGGCTTTTTTTGTTTTGTTTTGTTTTTTTGGTATACTGACTCGATCCTTCCAGAACTACCTGTCCTCAACTGCCTCCACAATTGTGTAAGGTAATACATTTTTTATTGTAATACCTTTTTTAATTCCAAAGCACTCGTATTAGTTTTGCTTTTCTGATTGACCCTAACTAATAATACAAGGGCCTTCTTATTTTATCCTCCAAATCTCTTAATCTCACTTTCATATCTATCCTTTTATTTCCTATCATGCATGAGGGCAATTTATTCAACTTTATCTTGGAGTTCACTATCTGTGTATTTTCAGGTAATTCACTATTGGACAATCTGCTGTTTTGTTCATTTATTCAGGTTTTAAAAATTGTTTGAATTCTAAATTTTAAAAAATTAAATACATTTTTTAATTTTAGAAATTTTCTTTTGATTCTTTTTCTAAATTTTCTTTTCTTACACCTGTTTCCTTATTCTTATTTTATACTCCTACCTTCAGGCTTGTAATAGTTTTTGTTGTACCATTGTATAATTTCTTTTGGTTGTCAACTATTTCCTGTAGTTTTTTTGGAGGGTCTTTATCTGTTCCTTTGTGGTAAAGTATTTCCTTGTGAATTTTGTAATTTTGAAACTTGTGTTCTTCTTCATAGATCTTTTTTAGTGGAAATCACATATGGCTTGGGATGAGGTTATGTTCTTTTCCAGGGTAGTTTTTATTTCCTCTTGCCAAGCATCCCAGTTGTTTCACTGGCAGGGAAGTTCATTTCTTATTATTTTCTCAGCGTTCAATCCAGAAAGTGAAGGTAGTTGAAAATCCAATCCCATACCATTTGACAGGATGCTGCGCTTCAGGTAAACTATTTTTCTCCTTCCATTAAATATGTGCTTTGACTCAGATAAGCCTTCTTATTTCCCAAGTATACTTTTATGGATATTTTTATTGGTATGTGCTGAATTTTGTTCACTAAATTTTACCTTCAAGACAAATTATTTTACATGTTTTAGTGTGGAAATTTGAACAGATGATTATTTTTGTCAAACATGCACTCTATAATTCCATAATGAGAAACAGAATACTTTTCATATGGGATATTAGTTAATTTTATATGATTTAACAATAAAGCCATATTAAATTAAGCTATTAACTTAAATAATATTTTACAGAATTTAAGAACTTTTTATACTTTGATAGGAGCAATTTTATATTTTAGTGTATTTTATTTATTATGCTTTGTTAGGTTTTTAGTTACAACATGATTTCCTTTCTACTTGGGCTTAACACAACACTTTCCTAGTTTTAGTTTTGGTAAATAATTAAATTTTTCTGAAAAGTTGCTTCTTAGGAATAATAATAAATCCAAAGTACAGAAAGTCAATTGATGTCTGCATAATTAAATTGAATGAAGAGTAGACTTCACAAACCAATCACATTTTAACTCAATGAGCAATATTAATTCACAATAAAGTTTTTAGTTATTTTTTTCAAATGCATTTATTGACTATTTAATATGAGTGAGGCACTGTGCTAGATGCTGGGGATTTACTAGTGAACAAAATCTGAAATATTTCCTACTCATACAACTCTCATACTAGTGGAATAGCTGGGCACCAATAATACTTAAGAAAAATTGTAAAATTAAAACTGAGTGATAAACTCAGCAAATGATATAGGCATAGGGGCTATGAGAATATATAATAGGGAGAGTTGGCCTAATCTGTGGATTCAGGGAGAGTTTCCCTGAGGAAGTGTTGGTAGAGATGATATTTAAAGAACTTAACTAGGAGAAAATGGGAGGCAATTGGGTAAGGGGAAGAATTTTGTACAATGGGACATCATGTGTAATGATCCTATCTTCAATTTCAGGAAACAATTTACAGAAAGGAGGGGGCACTGTGGTTAAAGCCTGATGAAAGCAAGGAGAACACAATACATGATGGGACCTGGGGAATATATGGGGATGTACCATGCAGGAGTTTTGAGATTATGTTGAGAATTTTGGTCTTTAACATATGAAGAGTTAGAAGACATTGAAATTTATCAGGGTATGTATGGAAAGAAACAGTTTTCAAGACGGATTTCTTCTTCAAATTCACTAATCTTTTTATCTGTGGTGTATTAGTCAGTCAAAGAGGTGCCTTTGCAAAATATACCAATAATTGGTTGGTCTTTATAAAGGGTATTTATTTGGGGTAGAAGCTTACAGTTACCAGTCCACAAAGCATAAGTTTCTTCCCTCACCAAAGTCCATGTGTTGGAGCAGGACAGCTGCGGATGTTTGCCAGGGTTCAGGCTTTTTGGGTTCCTCTCTTCCCAGTGTTGCAGCTGTAGACTATCAGGCAAATGGCTGACTTGTCTTCTCCTGGAGCGCTCCTCTCCAACATCAGAACTGCTTCTCAAAAATCTGCTTCTCAAATCTTCTGCCTTGCCTTTTAAACTTGAGACCACACCCACTGAGGGGCGGGGCTCAACAACTTAATCATAATCCAATCATGCTCAGATAAACAGATCAGTTTACAAACATGATTCAATATGGATTTTTGGAATTCATAATTACATC
>PVKH010006970.1:0-20593 GCA_004027955.1 Chaetophractus vellerosus | reverse complement strand
GTAAAATAAGCAGCTATTCCCTGATTGATAAAAACTCTGGGAATAGAATTCCTTTTGACAACATCAGACTGGGTAGAGAGGGGGTGGAAGGGCTTCTGGTTTCCTGGTAGGCTGATGCTTGGGCACAGACCCAAGCCATGGTAGAGTGACAGCCTACACTGTGGGGCTCTCAGTCTGGTCCCCTAAGGGAGGCAGCCACTTTCAGAGGCTCTGAGGAAGTAAGAATCCTCAGTGGGGTGTACTGGCTCACAGAGGAGACCAGGAGGCTGAGGACTTACTTTCAATTCTCTCATTTACCTAACTGATGCCTGTTGTGCACCATCTTTATGCCAAACTCTGTGCTAAGCCCATATGTACAGTCATCCATTTAATCTTCATTATACACCTTTGAGGTAGGAATGGTTATTTTCTCTATTTTATTTGGAGAAGGAGAAGGAACTCCCTACTGAGGCTTATAGAGGACTTTAGCCCAGCTTTGGGCCTCCTGCATTAATTCTTCACAAATCATCCAAATTTACCTGGATTATAGCCTCATTCTCCTGAGCAGATACCCCAACTCTCTACTCTAACTCCATTTTCCCCCCAGCAGCAGGAAGGATGACTTAAAACAGAACTGCAATTCCAGCATTTTATCTTAATATTCATCAATGGTTTCCAATTACCTTTTGGACAAAGTTCAAACCTCTAAGTGTCTTAGAAGACCCTCTGTTGTCTATCCCACTATATTTTCTCCACCTTTGTCTTCTTACACTTTACACTAAAGTCATAAGGAAATTCATTCATTTTCTCACTTCTCTCTATTACTTCTGGACCTTAAAATATGCTAATTTCTTCTACACATATCTTTTCACACTTTTCATAATTACTGTTTACCCTTCAGATATCAGCTTAAATAACACACCCCTAGTAAAGCTTTCTTATCCTAATGGCAGCATTCCCACGTGGAGTACTGGCAAGGCAGCTCAAGTCCATTTAATGTCTGCACATTCTTCCATCAGTGGAAAATTTACATATACTTTCTAAGCCAAACATACTCTACTCCCATCTTCCTCTAAGCCCATCTCTCTCCAATTGACTAGATGAAAAGGAGGTGGTGGTGATTATCTAAAATACGTACAGTTCTGTAACCTTATAAAGATCTATGGAGAGGAATCTGGCAGCAAATTTTGGAAGTTTTAGCATGTCAGCTACTTAACACCCTTATATCTTTCATTCTGGGTACTAGTTATCAATTATGGAGCTAGAAAAAACTTCTGTCTCAACATGTTATTATATTTGCTTAACAGTCTACTCTGTTACATGAGGGTAAGGACTATGTCTTGTAATATCTACGTTGTATTCTTATTTTCTGTCACAGTTCCACATACACAGGAGGTACTCAATAAATACAGGTTGAATGAGGTTACAGAAGTAAAATGACTTTCCCCAAATCATTAGCCCTAGTTAATAGTATTCCTTCTAATTTTAGTAATCTTGTACTAATGTTTATAAACCGAAAATGATTTATGAGAATTTAACTTCATGATTTGTAAGGACTTCTTAAAAGCTGGGTTTTACTCAAGATAATTTAGGCATGATATATTTATATTGAAATATTTAGCAAAATACACAGTACTTTCAGTACCTGTACTTCATTAATTTTAATTTTAAGAAAAAAGATATAATGTTTTTTATTTTAAATCTGGGAAAGACAGAAAAAAACAAAACAAATAAAAAATACATTATTTTGAGAAACAGAACTTACCTCCACGCCCGAAATTCCCAATCTCATTTGGGCCACTATTGCTATTGTTCACCGGCAAGCTTGTGGCTGGCCATGAATCAGCAAGCCATGGATAATTGGGATCACCAGCATTTAGAAGTCCTGGACGGCTAAAACAAAAAGAAACAAGAAACCAACCAAGGGAGTTTAACAGTTTTTAACACCTGTCTCATGCCCTAGGAAGAGTTAAGGAATTTAAGATTTTAATTCACTTCAAATTAAAATTTCTAAGTTCTCAATAATAAAATAACTTCAGTAGTTAATTAAGGCTATATATAGATCACCCCTTTCAGTGGAAGTGAAAAAGTCCTTGTCTGGTGTTCTGCCGACATCCAAACGAATTGTTGTCTGCCCAGATACTGGTGGGAATTGGTAGCATAGAAGGATCTGGAAATAAAGTTTGATGATAAATTGCCACCTCAGAGGAAGAGTGCTCAGAGTGACTGCTCAGGATCAGCCACTTCCAGGCAGGACTTGTATCCCCAATATGTATTTGTGCCCTGTCGGCTATAACCATGTTTCATTTACAGGCAAGGAGGTTGAGGAAAATTAATGAACAGTATTTATATCATTCCATCAATAGCACATTTCCAAGCTGTGTGAGTTGTAAAATATCAGAAGTACATTACAGAAGATGTGGGTATGATCTGTGAGGAAAACTTCCTTCACATCATATTTAATAAAGAATTCCCATCTTTAATATAAAAAAGATGGGATTCTGATTCCTTTCCAGATTATTAACATATTTACAAAGAAACAGCAACATCTATAATCACTGTACTTTTTTTGATAGACCCCTTCTGGTCCAATCCCTAAGAGAAACATGTGTTTCTATGGAAACTGCAATAAGAAGATACAACTGCTTTCTTGCTACATTCATGAGCTCTCATTAGGCCTAATCTCTTTTTGCTAAAATATTGATTAAATGGGAGATTGGAAGTTATTACCAGAGCCTAATTACAATCTCCATATTGGCAAAGGGAAAATAGATGAGGATATATGGGTTTGTTATCAGCTTTTATCAATTTCAATTGAGTATCCAAAGTTGTGGAATCCAGTCCTATCAATCTATGGCCTATTCATCATCCATGAATCATTTACTTTGTGATCGATTATGTGTAATTGTTCACTCACAGCAATTTAGTGAGAGCCAATAAGGAGTCTTAAACAACAGCAACTTCATTTGCTTATGTCTAATTAATGCAATAAACATCCTGCTAACAAATGAACACATTCCTTGTGATATTTACTACTAATTTCTTCAGGGGCATCTGGGAGATATGAAACATCTGGACTTGATTCCTCTAAAGTGCACAACAGATAGATCATTAAACCTTGTGGTAAGCCATTTAATTCCTCCTAGAATTCTCAGACTTATAAGTGATTGTTTATTACAATAATAGCCTCTTACTATAGTTTCCCCAGTCCTGATTTAAAAAAAAAAATCTCCTTAGCATACCTTCCATTGCTCATTAGTCCTCCGTCTCCTCTCTGAAATGTAACTGAGAAATAAAAAAGAAATACGCACACAAGTAGTCAATATTAATTACAATTAATAACAATTACATATTGGCCCTGTTTAGAGCTGAGGCCTCAGAGAATTTTAGCAAAATATAATTAACATAATTGTTCAGAAAGTAGTAAGCAATGCTTTGGCACAGGACAAAGCCATCATTTGCTTCAACTTTAATAAGATATTTCAAAGCTCTTCAAGGCAAATGAGTGGTTAAGTTAAAGGGGTAATTGTGCTTAGATGTGAAAAACAATTGTGATATATATATATGTATATGTATATGTATAGTGTTTTATTGGAAGATGGACATAGAATTAATGTGGGCATATCAAAACATGCCTTTAAATCCTAACACAAGGGTGTTCCAAGTAGAAGATAAAATATACATAATAGGGATTATAGCAGGATAGATCAGATAATATCATCCATCAATGAAACAAGTGAAACAGGTAATGCCTGACACCTTTTTATCACCATCAGATATCCTTTTAAGGACACCGTAAGTTGAACAATTATAATTAGAATGGATGTGAACTATAATTAACAGAGAACATGATGAATAATGTGTTTCACCATTCAACCCTCACAAAAATGAAATTTTCAGATAATATGATACTGAATAAATCCCAATCATTGGCAATGATCACAAAACTCAAGTCCTTTATATAACTATAGAACTTAGCAACACCAACAAGCATCCAGTAGAACCAAAGAAGGTGAGTTCATGCCCTCCAGTCAATTATAAAGCTAAAATGAAAGTGGGTTTCAAGATTTGGCCACAAAAGGTAAATTAGTTCAGGTCCATCATCCCTTACCCAAAACTTTTGCAGCCAGATGTATTTGACATTCAGCATATTTCAGATCTGAGAAAGGAATATGTGGCATATTACAGAGACGATCTGAGGCAGCACACTGTATTCAAACTATTTCTACAGTGAAACATGAATATCCATGATTAGTGGGATAAATTAAGCTTATAAAGAACCTAGAAATAAGCTTATTAAAAAGCTTAGGTCAAATTTTGCCACTAAATGATTTAACTGGAAAATTTGGGGGAAAAATTTGGTATTTATGTATATGACCTGAAAAACTGCAGCTAAAAGAAAATGGTCCTGTAGTTCTGACCAAAGTTCATAAGGATCAATAAAACCAATTAATGGGGATGATGGGATAAAATACATTTTTAAAGATATGAACCCAACACATCCTATCTTTGGAAAAGATTGATTATATTCATTATGATTGCTTTACTTGGTGAATAAAGGAAAAAATAAATTAAATTTTTAGGAATTGATTCATATTTTAAGTAAACTGAAGACATATTGCCAATTAAAGGAAACACACAGTGAATAGTTTTTTTTGTTTTTTTAATTTAATTTTATTATTATTATTTTTTGTTACATATCCCCCCCCCTTCTGCTTGCTTTTGCTGTGTGTTCATTTTTTGTGTGTGTGTTCTTGTATGTCTGCTCTGTCTCCCCCCACTGCAGCAACGCGCCGAGTCAGCTCACCATGCAGGTGGCCTGCCCCGCTCTTGGGCAGTTCTGCTCCGTTTGCAGGCGGCTCTGCTCCGTTCATGGGCGACTTGCCCTGCCCATGGCGGCTTTGCCCTGCCCACGGTGGCTTTTTGCCCTGCCCACGGCGGCTCTGCCCTGCCCACAGCAGCCCACCCTCTCAAGGCGGTCTGCCCGCTCAGAGAGGTCCCCGGGAACCGAACCCGGGGCCTCCCATGTGGTGAATCGGCACCCTATCCACTGGGCTATAGCTGGCCCCCAGTGAATAGTTTTAAATCTGAATAGTCTCTCCATAATTCATCTGTTCCTCCAGGTTGGGCTATCAAGGATGATCACTCCTTAAATTTTCTAAATTTTCAGTCCCTTCCCCAAGATTATCTAATAACATTGTCTCTCATGACAGTATAATCAGGCAATATGATCCTATCTCCAAGGATCTATCAGAACTTCATGAGGGGGTGAAATATTTCTGAGCTTTCAGGAACATGGTGTTGGTATCTCAAATATGCTGCCATACGAAGTTTTCAGGTAACATCTCAAATGCACTGTAAAATAATCTGGATGTAGCCTGTCCATCTGCACAAGCTGGTTATAGACCGCTCCGCAGAGAAGATGAAAGAGTACTGATCCCTACTCTGTCTCCAGACAGAGGCTTGATTAAGTGTTGGGAAGTAGAAATCAGTGGTGCATCCTCACCACATTGTGTCCCTTTAATAACTGCTTTTAACAAAAAAGAATTAATCTGAAATAATTAATGAAAAAAATTGAGCACTGGAGGTATTAAATAAAGGCCTGATTGGGGAAAAACACACACACACACAAAATGGGAAAACATTACAGCTAATTAGCTTTCCATCTGATGTGACTTTCTAGTTACTGGGCTTTTTAATGGAGCATCAAGTGATTGTTTTACTCTGCTAAAAGAGAGTCAAGATAATGCTGTGACTATCATTATGAATATGCAAATAAGCAGGCCCTGATGGGCTACACCTCCAAATGTGCTGCTTAAGAGATAAGTATGGAGAAGCCAGGTAGCTATCCCTAATTTAGAAGCTCTGTGTTTTCCACCACACTTTCTTTTACTGCCAAAGCAATAATGATGTTACAGAACAGGAAAAAAAAAAATGAAGCAAAAGCATAAAAAGTGAGCTGTACTTAACTTTAACTTACTAACCAATGGCAAATTCTTCATAAAATGTAAATTTTAAATTATTGTGACATAACACTCAAAACTTGATCAAAAGGGTATTAATTGTTAAGGTTAATAGGCAGAGAAATTGGAATATGGACACATTGGTATGGTTTATACATACTGATTAAAAATTAAATGTGCACAGAGGAATGTAAAATTTTAAATTCCAAAATATTTTTAGGACATATCCATTTTCTATTTGTATTCCAATCAGCATTAAAATATAATTAACAAATGGTTCTAGCCTGCTAATAGAATTTCAAAATATTCAAAAAAGTCATTTATCTTGGTATCACTGCATATCAATTATACACAGGTAAAAATATACAGTACATTATATAAATTTTTGACTAATTTAAAGTGGACCATAACACATATTGGTACACATGAAAATTTTTTATTTTATATTTTTTACAAGATAAAATATAGGTAGATTTATTTGTCCTAATAGGGTTGTTTGGTTGTGTTTTTAAAGGAAGGAAAAGAAGAGGGACAATTTTTCAATTCTCCTTTCTTGTTCCATGCTCCAAATTGCTGTCTTTCCAATGGCCAAATTTTCGGATTCATTCCCTTGTGAAAACTAGACCATAAGTAACTGAATTCTTTTAGACCATGAGTTTAAAAGCAATTAGTATGAACAATTAGAACTCCTAAAATGGAAATCATATTTGGTGCTTCATTCAGTATTACTTTCTGCTGAGAGAAGAACAAAAAATGCCACTCGTTGAAGAGGCTATTTTGTCCCAGTTGAGTGGACTTGGTGGTCTTGTCATATATCAGTTGGACATAATATGCATGGGTCTATATCTGAATTCTCAATTTGGTTCCACTGGTCAGGATTTCAATAAACGGTGCTGGGAAAACTGGATATCCATATCCAAAAGATTGCAAACGAATCACCATCTCACACCTGATAAAAAAACTAAATCAAAATGGATCAAAAACCTAATTATAAGACCTATGAACATAAAGGTCCTAGAAGATCGTTTAGTAGGAAATGGTTTCATAATCTTTACACCCAAAGCATGAGCAGCAAAATATAAAATAGGTAAAAGGAACTTCCTCAAAATTAAAAACTTCTGTGCTTCAAAGGAGTTTTGTCATGAAAGTGAAAAGGCAGCTTACTCAAGGGAAGAAAATATTTAGAAACCACTCATCTGATAAGGAACTAAGATCCAGCATACATAAAGAAATCTTATATCTCAATAGTATAAAGAAAAACAATCCATTTAAAAATGGGCAAGAGATTTGAACAGATACTTTTCCAAAGAGGAAATACAAATGGCTAAAAAGTACATGAAAAGATGTGCAACATCACTAGCTATTAGGGAAACGCAAATCAAAACTACAATGAGATTTCATCTTACACCTACTACACTGGCTACTATTTTAGAAAAATAGAAAAGTACAAGTGTTGGAGAGGATATGGAGAAATGGGAACACTCATCCACTGATGTTGGGAATATAGAAAGAAGCAGATACTGTGGAGGACAGTTTGGCAGCTCCTCAGTGAGTTAAGTATAGAATTGTCATACGATCTGGCAATCCTACTCCTAGGAATATATCCAGAAGAATGAAAGCAGGGACGTGAGGAGATATATGTACACCAATGTTCATTGTGACACTAGTCACAATTACCAAAAGTTAGATGCAACCCAAGTGTCCATCAATGGATGAATGAATAGGCAAGTAGTGGTATATACATACAATGGACTATTACTCAGCTGTAAGATGGAATGAAGTATTGACACAAGTGACAACATGGATGAACTTCTAAGACCTTATGTTGAGTGAAGCCAGTCACTAAAGGACAAATATTGCATGACCTCAATGATATGAACTAAGGGTACTGAGCAGACTCACAGAGGTAGAGTCTGGAAGATAGGCTACCAGGAGATAGAAAGGGAGAAGTGAGTGGTGAGACAATGCTCAGTCTGGATAGAATCTATGGTAAGGTGGAGGGCGGTGGTTTGGCAGTGAACAGGGGAGATGGGGGTGCAGTGGTATGAGTGGGGTTGATGGTGCTGGAGTGTGAGTGTGAGTAGGGTTGGGAGGGATGGGATGTGCCATCCATGGAGCTAAGGAGAGGGCCGGAGGAAGGAACAGGTGAACACTGGGGATGATGTGATGTGTGGTTGAGATAATTGTGGAGGTGTTCTTTTGATATATATGGTAGGGATGGGACATTGGTACAGGGTGTCAGTGATGAGGGGATATTTGGGGATGGGTACACCTGGAGCACACCTCTATGAAATATGAATGTGCTCAAGTTGTCATAGGATATTATCTCAGTGGGTGGAGACCCACACAATAACCAACAAAATATTAAACTCTCATCCTGGAAAGTCCCACTACATTCTCAGATAGAGTGGCAAAATCTCTAGAGTACATAGGCAGTGCCAAATAAAATAGAAACAAATCAATACGCCAAGCCTACAATAGTAATGCTTGTAAGAGTTACTTCCTGAAAAGCTCCCTGTTACTCAAATGTGGCCTCTCTCTAAGCCAAACTCAGCAAATAAACTCACAACCTTCCCCCAGTGTGGGAAATGACTCTTGGGGATGAACCTCCATGGTACCGAGGGATTACTATCAAATACCAACAAATGATGGATTTGGAAAAAGACCTTAACCAAATGGGGGAAACACTAAATGCAAAAAGTTTTTTATGGTTAAGAGATTTCAAAGTGAGTAGGGAGGTGTTTCAGAGGTTACACTTATGCACATCTCAGGCAGACTGCACTAACTGTCACAGTAAACGAAATCCAAACAGGGGTGCTCCCAAGGGCTCTAGGGACATCCAGACACTATAGGCAAGGCACACAACCCCATGAAATCAGGACCCTGTAAGTGGGCCTTACCTTGGAATACATAAGAATCTATTTCTCCAATGTAAAAGAGTTAGACTCATTTATAATTTCCCATACACATGATTTTTCTACCTCTTTATTTGAATTTACAATGAGGACTATACCCATGAAATATATGTCCCACAGACTTAAATCTTTGGTCTGTTCACATGCCGGGTGAGTGCTGAATCCCAGCAGAGTTGAGGCCAACACCTACCTTCCATTTCATCAGACTTGCCCAGGACAACTAACAAAATGACCACGGAGGACAACCCCCATCCCAAAAAACAAAGACTATCTACAACTGCAAGCAAAACAGTTCCTTCCATCTGCCCTATAAGAATTTGCCCCCTCCTCTCAATCTGAAACAGAGCAGGCATCACCACCCCCAAATCCTCAAGATTGAGGAAAGAACAAACATAAGGGAGGAATGCAACCATGTACCAAAGTAGACTTATTATTGTAATAACAGAACTTGTAAAATGGATATAAAGATAGTGGTTATCAGAGTTCTTTGGGGAGCGGAAGGAAAGAATAAGTGGACCACAGGGCATTTTCAGGGCAGTGGAATTGTTTTGTATGTTATCACAATAATGGATAAAAGCCATTATACAATTTGTCAAATCTAATAAACCCGTACAACCAAATGTGTAAACCATAATACAAAGTATAGACTTTGGTTAGTAGCAATGCTTCAATATTTGCTCATCAAGTGTAACACAATGATATAAGATGTTATTAATAGGGGAAAATGTGGGAAGGGGAGGGGGAGAGGGATATGTGAATCCTTTATACTTTCAATGTAACTTTTACGCAATCTAAAACTTCTCTACAAATAAAGTTTATTATATGAGAAAAAAAATGCCACAGCAAATTGAAGGATATTTTTGAGGTAATTCTCATTTCAAAAGGGGTTTAACTGCCTTAAGGCTGAAAAAAAAAAAGAGGGAGGGGAGGATCTTATTCTTGTCGCCAATGATAATCACAGTGTAATAACATTGTGTTTATCAGAGTTAAATTTGGAACAACTGTGAATCTTTACGATAAGTGTCTGCTAGCATCTAAAATTAAGAACTTTCAGGAAGCAATGTATTGACATTTTTAGCAGAAAAATAACCAGACACTGCTAGGATTTCCAACAAGTTCCACACACACCACAATCTTAGAGTTGCATTAAATATTTAGAATTTATTGCAATTTTATATAGGATAAAAGGTAAAGTGATTTTGCAAGTTTATAGCGTACATAAAGTACCTCTACTGTTATCTGACAGGATTAATTCTAATCTCATGCCTGCTAGAACTGGAGGAAAAAAACACACACTTAACTATGTGGTAAATTGATATTTTGAGGTAAGAAAGCTTTCCTTAAGCTATCTCTAGTAGGCCACATTTTCCTACTCCAAATGGAAACTATAATGCTGCCAGCCTAGCCTCATCCCCTATTCTGATAAGCTTTTCTCTCACATATGAATGTAGATTAATCCTCTTTTAATAAGCATTAACTCAGTCCAGATAATCAGTATAGAAAAATACCATCAACTCTTTTAGGTGCTTTTGGATGGTTTTGTCAAATAATTTATATTTCACCAATGGTTTAAAAAGCTGTGTATAAAGTGTTTAGCCATTCATAATTTCCTTGCAAATATTAAATTGTTTATATTTGTTGAGTTTCATAATATCCGTTATACTCAGGGTAATGTGCATGAAGTATACCTCACCCCCTTACAAGTGAAAATGTATTTACATTAATTAAAAAGCTGATGATGTAAAAAATAATCTGTAAGTAACTGTACTATAATCCTCGTGAAAGCTACATGGCTCTTTCCAAATTTTTGCTGTTTATTTCCTGTTTATAAATATTTTTATACATATGATAAAATACTTACTCTAGACTCAAAAATCACCTAACGTTTTCAAAATATTTTGCCCAAATTTCTTTATGATTCTATTTCATACTATAACAACTCAGGTAGTGAATTCTTCTATCATTCAAGAACTCCAAATAAGCGACAGGTAGTTTTGGCTGGTGCACGTTGATGTTTAAGACAAACAGCATTGCATGCTGCTCTAGAGTGGATAAAGTTATTTCTGATAGAATTTGGGATACGGTGAAAAGCCTTTTTGCCCCAGCTGCCCTTCTTTGTGCCATGTTCAAACCTGCAGTGTAGACTTGTGTCTGAAGAACTTAAAAAAAAGATAAATATGAAAAAAATACAACAGGAAGTTAATGTGTAACACTGCCCTGAGAAAATCTCCACTTTCTGCTTTTGTAAAGAAGCAAAAAGCAAAACGTGTTGAAGTCAAATTTTCCTTTCAGATCATTCAAATGTATAAGTTTGCATTTGATCGTTGTTTTTAAATTCTAAAGTCTAAAACCATTAGTATTCTATGGAATACAGGGATACCTCAGAGATGTTGCTGCTTGGCCAGAGCACCACAATAAAGTGGGACACAGGAATTTTTGGTTTATAGTATAGTTTACACCATACTGTAGTCTATTAAGTGTGCAATAGCATTATGTCTAAAAAAAACAATGTACATACACCAATTAAATCAAAACTTTATTGCTAAAAACATGCTAACCATCACCTAAGCCATCAGCAAGTTGTAATCTTTTTGATGGTGGAGAGTCTCGCCTCAACGTTGATGGGTGCTGACTGATCAGGGTGGTGGTTGTTGAAGGTTGGGGCAGCTGAGGCAATTTCTTAAAGTAAGACAACAATGAAGTGTGTCACAATGAGTTGACTCTTCCTTTCATGAAAAATTTATCTGTAGCATGTGATGCCTTTTGATAGCATTTTACCCAGAGTAAAATTTCTTTCAAAATTGGAGTCAATCCTCTAAAACCCTGTCCCTGCTTTGTCAACTAAGTTGATGTAATATTCTAAACCCTTTGTTGCCATTTCAATCATGTTCACAGAATCTTCACCAGTAGTGTAATTCCATCTCAAGAAACTACTTTCTTTGTTCATCCATTAGAAGCAACTCCTCATCTGCTCAAGTTTTATAAGATTTTGCAGCAATTTAACCCCATCTTCAGGGCTCCACTTCTAATTCTAGTTCTCTTGCTGTTTCCACCACAACTGTAGTTATTTCCTCCTCTGATGTCTTGAACTACTCAAAGTCATCCATGAGGGTTGGAATAAACTTTTAAACTGAACTTTGACCTCTTCCCATGAATCACAATGTTCTTAATGGCATCTAGAATGATGAATACGTTCCAGAAGGTTTTCAATTTACTTTGCACAGATCAATCAGAGAAATCATTGTTATGTCACAGCTATAGCCTTACGGAATGTATTACTTAAGTAATATGACTTGAAAGTCAAATTGACTCCTTGATCCATAGGTTGCAGAATGGATGTTATGTTAGCAAACATGAAAACATTCATCTTTGTGGTACGTCTCCATCAGAGATTTTGGGTGACCAAATGTTTTGTCAATAAGCAGTAACATTTTGAAAGGAATCCTTTTTTTTTTTTTTGAGCACTGGGTCTCAAAAGTGGGCTTAAAATATTCAGTAAACCATGCTGTAAACAGATGTGCTGTTATCCAGGCTTTGTGGTTTTATTTGTAGAGCACAGGCATCATTCTGAAGGGCCCTGGGATTTTCAGAATGGTAAATGTGTATTGGCTTCAACTTAAAGTCACTAGCTGTATTAGCCCCCCAAAAGAAAGTCAGCCTGTCCTTTGAAGCTTTGAAGCCAGGCATTGACATCTCCTACCTAGCTATGAAAACCACAGATGGCATCTTCTTCCAATAGAAGCCTGTTTGGTCTACATTGAAAATCTGTTGTTGAGGGTAACCACCTTCATCAGCTCTCTTAGCTAGATCTTCTCGGTAACTTGCTGCGGCTTCTGCATCAGCACTTGCTGCTTCACCTTGCACTTTGATGTTATGGAGATGGCTTCTTTCCTTAAACCTCATGAACCATCCTTTGCTGCCTTCAAACTTTTCTTCTGCAGCTTCCTCACCTCTCTCAGCCTTTATAGGATTGAAGAGAGTTACTGCTATGCTCTGGATTAGGTTTTGGCTTAAGAGAATGTTGTGGCTGGTTTAATCTTCTACTCAGAGCACTAAAACTTTTTCTATGTCAGCAATAAGGCTGTTTTGCTTGATTATCATTCATGTGTTCACTGGAGCAGCATTTTTAATTTCCTTCAAGAACTTTTCCTTTGCATTCACAACTTGGCTAACTGTTTGGTACAAGAGGCCTCACATTCTGCCTCTCGGGCTTTAGTCATGCCCTCCTCACTTAATCATTTCTAGCTTTTGATTTTAAGTGAGAGACATGTGACTCTTCCTTTCACTTGAACACTTTGAGGCCACAGTAGAGTATTAGTAATTGGCCTCATTTCAATATTGTTGTGTCTCAGGGAATAGGAAAATCTGTGGTCAGGGAGAGAGATGGGAGAAGGACCTATTGGTAGAGCAGTCAGAACACACAACAACGTGTTAAGTTCGCCATTTTAATGTGTGCCTCAAAACAATTACAATAGTAACATCAAAGATCACTGATCACAGGGCACCACCACAGATAAAATAATGAAAAGTTTGAAATACTGTGAGAATTACCAATATATTTCAGAGGCATGAAGTGAGTACATACTGTTCGAAAAATGGTGCAGATAGACTTGCTTGACACAGAATTGCCACGGATATTTGATTTTTAAAAATGTAGTATTTGCAAAGCACAATAAAACGAAATGCCTTAAAACGAGGTATGCCAGTATATGTTAAATTCTCTGACACCTAAGAACTGTCCTTTTATTTTTCTTCCTTCTGAGCTTTAAGGATAATTCTTCATAATGAATGAGAGCAAAAGCCCAGCCACCTTAAAAGTCAGTGGGTAAGTTTTGCCTACTCATAGTGAGTGGAAGGCATCTTGCTCATAGTTAAAATCTCCACTCTACAAGGTATTTATACACCTCTCCACTGAGTTAATATCTTTCCTATTTTACCTCTAATGGTTAAGAAGAGGCTTGAAATGAAGAAGTAGGAGAAAGGGAGCACAGAGATAATGTTTTACCTGCTTTAAAATTCAACTTTGGGAGAGTCTAGCTTTTATTAAATGCGTGTCTCTTATCATATGTTGTTATATCAGCTGTTTCCGTGTAAAACATTGAGATACAAGACAAAAACTGGGATTCAAAGTAAATGAAGAAATTTCATATTACAAATTAATTTAAATACTAACCCCAAAGTGGACTTAGCAAAAAATTATTAACAAAAAATTGTATTACCTCTATTAATGAGTCATCAATAAAATTTTGAGACTGTATAGACATTAACATGCATCGAACAAATGGAAACATTAGGGTTTTCATCTTGTGAATGAAATCACATTGCTTAAACTTTACTGGGTATAGTTTTCATACTTGAAAAATATAAGACTCCCAGATAAATTTTTATAAAGACAAAAATAGAAACAGGACCAGTACTAATAAATATATTCTTTGCAATTTCTGTAACACAATTCAGAGAAAAATAGCCTCCTGTGCTCTTAAAATGGATTATTAGTGCATGTATTAAAATAAGAAATATAAACATATGACAAATACATATACCATTACTCATTCCTATTAAAATTCCCATATTCCATACTTTTAATTTGTGTAAGGACAAGAATATGAAAACTCAAAAAAGATGGAGGATGGGTCATTTATGGAGGGAAATGTGAAGAAAATATCACCAAGTCAGATATGCAAAGCTAGGTACTTGTAGTTTGGAGTTTCATTTGCTTCTCACCCAGAAGAAGAGACAGCAGTTGCTGGAAGGCACATTACTAGCTGAAGGTGAATCCATTCTGAGAGTCAGCCATCTATCAATTAAGTATAAAGGTTTTGAAAGGCTGCTCTCTGGCTTGGCCTTATTCCAAAATATTTGAAGGGCATAGCACTTTCTGATTTAGTTGTCCTTCTACAAGCAGATGGATATCAATCACAATGAGAAATGATAATAGGAAATGTACTCTTCTTGTCAAGCTCAAAGACCAAAAGACATTTTCAAATTAAGTGCATAAGTTATGGAAAGAGTAGAATTTGTCCTGTTGTTAACGAAGGAGAAAAGCCTGCCTGATATAATTTTAGTAAAAGCACAAACCTACTAATTGTGAGAGCTATTTATGTTTATTATAAGGATTGAGTAAATGAAAAAGTATGGAGGGTAAAAAAAGCAATACTTCAAATGCAGATACATTAAAACTTGGTGCTGAAGTGTCTAACATAACTGAACTTTTATTATTTTCATTAAAGTCAAATAAAGGTATAAACACAAAAATTCTTTGATATAAATCAGTTCTTCCATATGATTTATATGGTTCATATGCATGTGTCATAGGGATGAAAATAACCTTGTAACTGATACAAAAGATGGATTGAGGGACAGTACCTCAGGGTTGAAGGTAAAGGACTGGATTATAAAACAAGAAGGTGCATTAAAATATCATTAAACTTCAAGACTTCAGCACCAAGCAGGTATTGCCAAACATCCTATTCTGGGAAGAATTCTTCATTGGTGTGGAGATATAACACTTAGATGACAAAGTGCAAGGAGTCAGGCAGACAGCAGCCAATGAAAAATGAAAATAGCATAGGGATGGCAAGTCAGGAAGCACAGAAATCCATTTAAATGGATATATGCTATATCACTTTCTTTAATCCTGAGAATTTATTCTAACCAATAACTACTAACCTTTATCTTCAGAAGATCTAGACACGAGCCACAATGTGATGATCAAATGATCATATTTATGTGGTGTCAAGTAGCAAACAAGGTACCCAAAGGGATGCTATTCCTTGCATTTTGCATTATTAGACATTATCAGCAGCTTACAAGCCTACAAGCTACCACAGCTTTGGTTTCTAAAAAACAATAGAGCCTTTGTCAAATCAGTTATTAAGACATTCATGGTTCCTACTAAAGATAAAATTAGAAATCGTAGAAATAGAAGATTGAATTAAATGTCCCTGAAACTTCTAAAGTGTTTGTGGGGATTTACAGGGGAATTTACTTCCTCTGTAAATTGTAAACTCAATGTGAGGGTGCAATATAGCAAAACAGTTTCTTTTATTGTTGTTGCTAGAGGAAAACATTAAAATAAATCACAAATTGTGATTTAACACAGCATCAGGGTTGAACTTATTCTTTGAATCACTGACACACACACACATGCTCTGTCTCACTTTTTCTCTCTCTCACTCTTATTAAGCTTTGGAGATATTTTGAAGACTATACTTTCTGACATCCTTAAGATTCTATTTTGGATCCTAAGGAGAAAGCATTTTTATAAAAAGGTAAGCCAGGGTCTTTTTCTTCTGCTGCTTCCTCTTGTTTTTCTCCCTTCTAAATTGTGGATTGGTCATGTGGAAATAGACAGCCAACATATAGGAATAGTAAATCACTTTATTCATGCCTCATCAGTCATATTAATTCTGTTGGGATATTTGTTTATTTGCATTTTCCATCTGAGACATTTCCTGTTGTAATCTGCATCCCAGATTACTAAAATATATATTTCAAATCTTTTTATTTCTGAGCATTTTTGTAATGCTTTTGCCCAAATCCTCTTCTCAAACAATCAAGTCTGTTTTTGTGTGTGTATGTGTGTGTCTGTATATGTGTTTTGAAGTTCTAGTTGAAAATAAAATGTTTAAGTATTTTATCAAAATGTACTCTTGTTGTAAACTACAATGTAAACTATAATCTGTGCTTAGTGGCAATGCTCTAAAATGTATTCATCAATTGCAATGAATGTACCACACTAATAAAAGAAATTAATGTGGGGAAGAGTGGGAGGTGTGGGGACAGGGGCATATGGAAATCCTCTATATTTTTTTATGTAACATCTTATGTAACCTAAGTATATTTTAAAAATAAGAAAAAAATATATTTTTAAAAAATGTACTCTTGTTAAGCTTTACTGCCTATAAACAAAAAGGTTGCCCTATGATCATAATGCAATATGGTCAAGAGTGATGCATTAAAACATAATGCTTATAATTGTATTTTCCAGAGCAGGTAGGTAAAACAAGCCAAAACATACATTCATTCATTCATTCATTCATTCATTCATTCATTCATTCATCATCCCATTCCATTCCTTCCCTTTCACATCATTCAGTTTTAAAGGTAGGAAAATTTTTTAGCTGGAAATGGTTTCTTACCAGCATAATTACTGAGTCCCTTTCTCTTCTTTCTTCGCCAATACAACCAGATGCTAAAACCCATCAAAATTACCCAGCAGGCACCACCAATACCAGCTATAAAAGCTGGTTGCTTCACAACATCAGTGATTTGCTCAGTTATGCTGTTATTGTTTTCAGTAATGACAACCTCATTGCGTCCCCCTATGGAAGAAATAATAGTATTAGTAAATATTAAGACAAAAATAAAGACAATAATACATACATGGTGTACCAAAGGCACAGAAAGTTATTTTGGAGGAGAGTAATAGTTGTTTTGTTCTGAGTCTATCACACTTACAAATAAGGCTATTTTATAAGTTTCAAAAGAAGAATCAAACTATGGGCTTGAACATATGATTAATAATGTTGCTTTTTAGTGTTTGGCTTGCTATAGACTTATTCAGAACCATTTCTTGATAGTATTGTCTTATAAATAAACACTAAAGCAGACACTAGAACATGAAATAACAGTAACTTTTCTTCAGTTAGGTAAAGTGTTTTGAATAAAGTCTGGCAAAAAATGGCAAGTACATTTCGCACATGGTATTTGCAAACTGCCTTTCCTCTTCAATATTGCCCATATTTGAATGTTCATGTTTCGCAAGAATATATATAACTTAATACCTATCTTGTTTATTCTACGAAAAACTTATTTTTACCAACCATTCTTGATTTCCTGGAAGCTATTAAACTTACTATATAAAAAATGGCAATTGTTTAAACATGTATTCTTAGACATCAGAATGCAAAATTAAAATATCATGATATGATAAAGCTCATATATGGCCTTAAAGTTTTTGAAACTAATTTGAAATTCTACTTGAATGCTGAACAGAAAAGTACAACTTTAAACATAAATCTATGGTTTACATAACTATAATATTCATTTAAATCTGGACTAAAATTATTCTAGAACTGGTCATGTTTTGACAATTTAGGTGGTCCCCAAATAATTAATTCTCAGTGTCTAACTTTCTTAATCTGTTAAACACCTAAATCTTCGCTCTTCAGTAATATTATGATTTCATGAGTTCAAAACCTATTTTTAAAACATGGATTATATATTTTTATGGAGGTCTCTAATCCCTAAGGGATGGTAGAGTCAATTGCTGGAAGAATACAGGGACCCTGAATGAGTGCATGGAGTAGAGATCCTGTGCCCCATTCTGCTGATCCATATCAGACAGGGATATGAATGAGAATGAAACTGATTTTGCGAAGCCAGTTTGCAGGTTTCTTTGTTATAGCTACTAGAATTTCCTTATACATACTTAAAATTCCCTAAAGTCTTTAAAGTCCAGATCTTAAAACCAGCATTCACTTATGTAGTAAATCTGGTTCATTTTCCCAATCTCTCTGTCTTTAATTACTAAACATGTAAACGTGTTTACATGTCAAAATGTAGTTAAGATATGCTCACATGTTCAATATGAGAGTTATACATGTTTGGTGACTACCAATTGCTACTATTAACTAAAAATAAAGCAAATGCCATATGGAGCAAAAAGAAAATTGATTTGTCTTTCATTTGTATAAAAGATCCATAAAATATCATGTTTTACTTGGCACAATGTTCATGCTACCCAAGATGTATTACTATTTCTTATGCTAGTGGTATTTTTGAAACAATGCTGTCAGTCGCACTAATTAGACAAGGGATACGTGTGACCTGTAATGCTCCATTGTTCTTGCAGACAAAAAATATAATGAAATATAATGTCTTCCTCCCATTGGAGAGTAGTGAAGAATAAAACTAATTTGTTGGACTAAAAATTAATTAGACACATCAGATTTGATTGTACCTATTACTGTGAAAGTTTGCAGCTGTTCCACATATTATTATACCAACTATGTAATGTAAGCATGCAAAGGCCAAATGATTAGAGATACAATAGCTATATTATTAAATGATATTATTGCAAATTTTAAGTTAATGTAAACTTGTTATATGACATACTCTTTGATGTTTATCTATATGAATATATTTGGTTCCTTTAGGTGTGTTTAAGTCCAAGAACAATATGAAATTATGGGCATTTTGAAGTAAAAGTCACCTTATGAATTAAACATCAAACAAAAGAACAATACTGCTAATAAACCTGTGTGAGGTTGTGTTATATTTATACAAAATTTTAATTAGCAATCACCTTAATGAAACTTTCTGAAATGAAAACTAAACTGAGACGGTTATAGATGAAACGCTACATGGTCTGGCATAGGCCAAAAATTATCAGGCACAAAATATATCACATTCCAATATACAATTTAATTAAAGCAAAGTGGGAAATAAGGTAGAGCTCGAGTCATTTCAAGTGTTTTTTCCAGTACTGAACAGACAATAAGGAAAGCATAAATCGAAACAGACAAGAAGATTAGACACCACCAAATAACTTCTCCACTAAGAAATAACAGTTGTTTAGATAAGGTTATCAGACAAGATGTTAAAGTAGATATGCAGGGACAATTAAAGAAACAATTAAAAGGCTTCTTCAGTACAAGACTAGGCATTAAAAAGAAATAAATCTCTCGAGGACAAATAGTCTTTTCTGAATTGAATCGTGATTACGTGTATGTGCATGTGTATTTCAAGTTCTACAATACTATTACTGATGACATCTTGGGTATAGCACACACTAACTACTTGAATAGGATATAGGGCCATCATTTTTTAAAATATATTTTATGTCTTAGATAAATATGAAAAACATTAGATTTATAATGCAGTAAAGAATAAATTAAAAGGTACTCATTACCCATTTGAAGACTCTTAGCCTTTTAAAAATGATAGAAGAGTTAAGCAAACTTTGCTTTATTTTAAATAATCTAAGCTAATATTCTCTGTATTTTAAGTTATTACCCAATTGCTCATTCCTTAACTGTTATTGTCATGATGTGTGCTTAGTCATATGGTATGCCTGCAATTCTTTACTTGTCCCTAAGTGAAGTACTGTGAAACATATGTATAATCACTAGAAAAAATGTTTCATTAGCCTAAGAAATACATTTATTACTAAAGATGACAGAAAAAGAAAATATGAAAGGGAAATATGGATATCTGGCAATTTTAGTTGGCTTTGAGTTAGAATAAATATATTCAATCCATATATTCATATATACATACAAATATATAGATATATACTTGAGTCCATCAAAACAAATTTTTGTATACTTATCTGGGGACTCTCATAGAAATTATACCTTTTAAAATGTTTCATATATATTTTTAAAGAGAAAAATTAATGGATCATTTTATAAATAATATAAATGAAAAAAATTAATCAGTAAAGTTCTTTTGGGTATACCTGTATTTCTCTCTCCCAATTTATTATAGAAAATCTCAGAAGGGTAAGATTGTAGGTTTCCCTCAGGTTAAGAAATTAATTCAGTCTGTGAAGTACTAATTAAGAAAGTAAAGGCAATTTAAAGAAAAGTTAATACTTAACTTTTTCTCTTCAATGCTCTTATATAAGTAAAAGAATTAAAACTGGAGAATCTAAAAAAACATATTTGAATGTTAAATATATTCATAGGCAATAAACACTTCGTAATTTTAAAAAAGTTTTCCAGAAACATG
>PVKH010006969.1:0-20590 GCA_004027955.1 Chaetophractus vellerosus | reverse complement strand
TTGAATGCCTGCTATATAGCAGACACTGCTGGGCCTCATATATCTACTGTTTCTAATCTTTGTAACAACCCTCTAATCATTCCCACTTTCATATAATTTTCTAACAGTTTAGGAACTCAGTATTTCAGAAATAAAAAACTTGAACCCAAACTGACACCAAGGCCTATGCTCATTCAGTTAGTCCAGGCTGCCTTAATACTTTGAAATTGATCACACCTGACTATAATAAAAACACTATGTACCCTTCCCCTAACCGCCACTGTAAATAAATTTGCCTGAGATTGCTGGGAATTCTTTTATCCAAAACCATTCCTTCCATGTGAGAGGAACCAGGGCTCTTCCCACCAAGAGACACCTACTTTTATGAGGCTTCGTCTTTGTGGTTAAAGTATGGTCCTAATAAATGCAAGTTATTTGATCTTTAGTGTAGTTCACAGATTGAACCTCAAGTCTCAATCAACTATTTCATGTAAATGTAAGTAATTTTTCAAAGGAATCAGATGATGAGAATGTAGATGGATCATCCCATTACTACCCCTAAAGGCAGAGGGGAGACACTGCTGTTCACTGTGGGCCTTCAGTTTCATTTTCATTAACCAAAAACAACTGGTTATGTTAAATGGTTTTGAAAGTGAATATTACCCATGCTAGTGAGCATTGTATTGAATTTTTTCCCACATCTTACTCTTCTTATATCATTCCCTTCTTGTTCAGATTTAGTTGCCATGTTTTCTCTTCTTTCCCATAGCAGGGCAGTAAACTGAGTAACTGCTCTATTTAGGGACACATATTTTTCTCCCCTACTTTAGGCCAGTAGTTTTCACACGTTAGTGAAAATAATCACCTGGAGGGCCTGTTGACCCACAGATTGCTGGCCACACCTCCGGGGTTTCTGATTCAGTAGGTTAGTTTTGTGGGGTTACTTTGCTAAACATGCTGGCTGATGCGAATACACTTACAAGAAGCACTGCTCTGGGCTGATGGGATTTTTCCTTAGCTACAAGGAAGAAGGAGAAACTGTCAAAACAGCAGTTGCATCTAAAGATGACGCAGAGTGCTGCCCGTTCGCCCTTGATAAGTTTGCAAATCTTAAAACAAGCAACATTTTTATAATTTGGCTAGAGTTTAGGTAAAAAATGATTCCCTTTTTACACTTTCACTACGTTAAATAACCTTTCTGAATCCCTCTGATTTTTCGACAGCTATCTTTATATAATTCTGATAGGAATGAACAATTATGAAGCTGCATATGAAAAGTTTAGCTTTCAATCTTAAAACTGCAGCATGTTTCTAATAAATAACTGATGTATAAAATCTTAGTAAAGGAAAGTGTTTGAATAATTTCTCTACTCAAGAATTATTAACACAAGCTTTAGTGAATATTAAATATTAAGACTTAAAGGGACCCTGGAGTTACTTTAGTTCAGTCCCTTAATTTTATATTTTGTGACTTATGTAACTTGTAGCTCAAACAGTTCATAATTCCAAAACAGATGAAGTATGGAGAATGGAAAGGCTAAAGCTTAAAGCAGTTAATTCTCTCTCAAGATATATAAGTGGTAAGAAATATTCTTATTTCATTTAAAAGCATATAATATTTTTACCATCTTCCTGTATTCATCTGTATGTATATAATAGAGGAACTCTATACCGTAGTGTATCTGTGGTATTTTATTCAGATTAATTTTGGACCCATTGCTTTAAATTTAGAGATACTTTACCTGAAAGCTCATTGAGCATATTTTTGGAAACATAACTAACATATTTAAAAATAATTGATTACATGTTTTCTTGCCTTGTGGACATTCAGTAATACAATTATGTTTATTAAAATTAATAAAACCATATTTTATAGAGAGATATATATAATATATATAATTATACCTAATTCTCCTAATAGCCTTTTTTCTAATGGATCACATCTTATCGCAAATAAAAAATTTACTCACACATAGCATTTGGCAGTTCTGAAAGTTCATTAGCTTTTCTTTCTGATTACTATCCTTCGATGATTAGTACTCCAGAACACTGAATGAGTTCTGAATTGTGGAAAAGATGAACCTACTCCTGACATAACAGAGAATGCCCCAAACTCAAAAACATTACAGGCACTGTCATTTTTTTAAAATTTTCTATGCTGCTTGTATTATAGCTACAATTTAAATTTTAGATTTTTTTTGTAGAATTTTTTTTAAAGTCTTAGAATTAGAATCTGAGGTTCAGACAGCATGGGGATTTATAGTAGACTTATAATAGATTTCAGCTCAACATGGGGCAAACTTCAAGAAATAATATGTTACTTGCCTGTTTCTAGAATTATTTAAACTGGAGACCATATACCCAATGTAAAAATAAATAAAGGGAATTAAATCAGAAGAGTTGAATTGTTATTACCTAGAAGATTCAATTCTAAGAGATTCAGAATTTATTGGAAACAATTGTTGAAACTTGTATTTTTAGGTCTTTTGTTAATTTTCCAGTTGGATAAAGAAGTGTGATTTCAATTTCTCTAGTATTGTTTTGAAAACATTAAGAAAAAAAACCTTTGCTTTCCTCCCACCCCTTGTTACTGCAAAACAACATACAAATTAGTTATCACATTTTCATTACACTTTACAAATTAATGAATTAGTTAAGATTAGTTTTATGAAATTTGTCCTGCAAAATTGTCTAGCTTTTATAATTTTCATAAGAAATATTTCGCTTTTAATCAGTTTTTTTCAGAAAGGATTATGGAAAGGAATAAATTTAGTATTAATATTGCTATTTCAAAAGTACTTGATATTTGTATATTTGGAAAGACATCAGGGATTGTAGGGTATGTTGGACAACCAGATTATTAGATTTCAAAGTTTTTCTTTATAAAAAGATTAAATTTTGTTAAAGGGTTGATGCACCTCCATAATATTTTTCCATTCTCCATTTTTTTCTTTCACTACTAATTTAAGATGGAGAGAAACAGTATAGTTTCATAACTTTATCTTAAGTATTCTGTTTTAGAAAACAAGTTTCCAAGTAATTGATTATTGATGCAAATGGTACATGTGATTCTCTCCTGGAGAGTTTCAAGGTTTTGTAAACGGCAGAAGGGTAGCTGTGGCTATATATCTAAATTTAAGGATCCACTATGAACCAATGTGGAACTCAGTTCTCATTTGCAAATCCACTTTTTCTTACCAGTTCTTCCAGTCATCTGTGCTGTCTAGTGGTATCTTTTTATCCCCAAATATCAAATGGACAAATAATAGGTCCTTTTAGAGAAGTCTGAGTAAGATGGAATGTATTACACCAAAGTCTATAAACTATATTTATATAATTCTAAATATTTAGCTAAGAAATTACTCCCCACACAAGTATGTTGATATACATACTTACACACATATGAGCCCAACCCTGTCCACCCCTTCCATCTTGTTACTACAATTGATTGCCTGCCCTAAAGTGCTATGTTAAGAATTTGAAGTCTGCATCTGGAGGGGGATAGAGAGGAAAGCATTCATGCCAATTGTTTGCTATTTGTCATCCCTGCTTTAGAGCTATAAAAGTTGTCATTGTAGCTCTAAAAAAAAAAAATTCAAGCTTAGCCAGACAGCTGGCACTTACTTGAAGCACAGAGCACCACATGATTCACCTAGGGATGTGTTTCTTCTAACACTTCAAAGATACTGTTTTAATCCATTAATCCCGCCTTTAAAACAACAGAGAATCTCCACTATCCCTGCGGAACTCAAGAGATTATAGCCATGATGATATCATCAGGGCACTCTTAAACATTAAAAACTATATTTGTCCCTAATGAGTTCTAACCACCATTAAAATTATACCAGTTTCTCCCTTTTAATTTTAGTTCAGTGATTCTCAAACATTAGTATGCATAGCTTATTAAAAATGCAGGTTCTGGTCCAGAGTGGGGTTCAGAAATCTGCATCATGCTCATTCTGAAACGGGTAGTTTGAGGACTTACATCCTTTTTTTCATTATCATTTTTTCCACCTGGAGCTGCTGAAGTTGTAATACTGCCAACCATAGCAACATAGAATGATGGTTTTTTGGTTGCACTATTAACAAGTAATATATAGGACTCACTTTAAAACAGTTTTATGAATACATAAAAGTAGGTATTTAATATAAAATTTTGTACTACGTCTCGCCCAGCTCTCTGGATAATGATCATTGGGAATGCCAGCTTCTCCCCATATCCTCAGTTTAAGTCGAAACTCTTTGTATTTGACATGTAACTATGGCTGCATACTCTTCAGATTTCATAGCCAAAAAGGTCTGTCTTTCCAACCTGAGTAAAGTCCTTGGGTGATTTCTCTTGTATACTCTGACAACTTCACCCTCTTAAGACTAGAGTGTCCTTTCTCAATCTCTTTTTTATTAAACATTTCTCTAATGACCTGTTGCAACATATGGATAATGTTTACTTCAAAGAAAATTCTTTGTAATTGAATCTCATCATTTCTTTTGATTTCCATTATAAAATCAGAATTGTTTTCCTAGTCGGGGAAAATTCCCTTGACTTGAAAAGATGTAGTGAAGGAGTTGTGGTGCGACCGGTTCAATAACAGTATGTGATTCCTTTTGGATCTTTGCAGTGCTCCCCTCACTGTCTAAGATACCTTCTTTGCTCACTAGTCACCCCTAAAACCACAGAAATTCACTTATTACTATGTGATCCTCAGAACGCACAGTACCATCTAGAATTTAACCTCCCTCTTTTTTCTGTTTGTGGTCTCTGACAGAAGCTGGACTTTACTATTTTGCCAGTACAAAACTTCATCTAATATAGTGAACTCCAGCCTGAAAATTCCCCAAGTTCTAAGCCTTTATTTGATTAAGATCCAAATATTACAATTAATGGTATACCAAGCTGTGATTCAAGCAGTACCTCCCATTAAAGTGATTTGCATCTGACTTGAGACATTACATACAATCTGTATTTTATTTGATGGAAAATTTTATATTTTAGGTAGAAAAATTCATTAATCTTAGGTAAGCACAGCTTTGTTCTTATATTGAATGGCAAGTTAGTCAATTTTTTACAAAATAACTACCAACTAAAATAAGTGTGATTGCTAAAAGGAATTTACACTGTGTTTGTGCAGTAACTAATAAAGCTAGAAAATTTAGTTGTGTATTATTTGGACTATTATTTCAAGCATTCTTAGAGTTTAAAGAGCCCTTACAGTCTCAGGTCTGCCCTGTGGTGTCCAGCAGTGAGGAACAGAGATAAGGTCACTGCATTATCATTCAGAAGCCCTGGCTCTGGGCTTGCTTTCTGGGTTTGGACAAGTCATTAACCATGAACTGAGAGGACTGGATCAGCATAGATACCTCTATCCGAGTGTCCTGTCAATTTCTGTATCCCTGGAATCAGTAAAACTGCTCATAAAGTTACCTTCCACTTCCTTCTCTGCCCTTTTCTCATTTTTCTCCAGCTCTCTGTTTCATCTGACAGTTACTGACCATCTATTCCTTCTTGGCACCCTTCAAATTCAATTCTGTGTTGTGTTTCAGTGTGCTGTGTCTATGTCTAATTTGTCAGTCCCCTTTTTACACTGCCTAGATATATATATAGTGTGTGTGTGTGTGTGTGTGTGTATATATATATATATATATATATATATATCAGTAAGACTTGCATTTTGGCCTTGTACACCAAAAAAGCCATTCTTCCAGTTCCAAATAATTTTTTAGACACAGACTCTAAAACTAGATTAAATATTTTACTTAGTTTGCCATCTGAAAGTCCTGTCTCCATAACTTTGAGTTTAAAACCAGAGACTGTTCCTTCTTTTGTGTTCCTCTCTCCATCCAGCACTGTGCTGATTACTTAAATATTTCCCTTTCACTTAATCACCACTCTTCCTTAACGCCTTTGAAATCTTGCTCCAGAATCACAATACTTAATGGATAAATCAAAATAGCAACAAGTGGTAATGAGAGTGGTAATTTAAAAACCTGACATGAAATACTATATATTTTTTCAAAGATTGGCTCACTAATTTTTAAGATACAGTAGAATATTGGCTCTTTTGTGTCCTTCATATCCTAAATTTTATTTCACAAATATTCTTTCCCTTGTTTAACACATAAATGATGCTGTTTTATTCATTCAACCCAGACAGTGAATGACTACTTCGTGCCAAGCCCTGTGCTAGGGACTAGGAATATATAATTTACAGTAGAAAATATCCGACTGCCATCAGCTTTAAGTTTGCCATATTCAAAATTATTTGATTCAGAGCAGCTTTTGGAACCTAATCAAACTGGCATTATTTAAAAGATATTCATTTGAGCACCTACCACGTGCCAAGCATTGCATTGGTACAAATGAGGAGTGTGTTTGAAGCTATGTATTTTAAAATGGTTTGTATTTTTCTCCTTTAATAATTTATCCTCTAAATAATTATCTACATTCCATTAGCTCCGGTGCTCAAAATATAATTCATTGATGCAAATTTAGAGAAATAAAAATATCTTTTTAAACATTAATTCTGTCCTCCCCGTTCCAAATCTCTTTTGATGTCCTGGGATTAAAAGAATTCAAACAGTTGAGCACTTGCCTCCCACATAGGTGGTCCCTGGTTTGGTTCCCAGTGCCTCCTGAAAAAAACAAACAAATGAAAGAACCAACTCAGCAAGCCGATGTGGCACAGTGGTTGAGTGCTGGCTTCCCACATACGAGGTCCAAAGTTCAATCCCCGGCCCTGGTACCTCAAAAAAAAAAAGCTGTTTCATCTTCTGTGCATACTGTGTTCAAGTGGTAATGACTTCCTGAGACCAAGGATGAAGCTGTGGAGCCCCACTCGGGTTCATCATAAAAGACTGCTGGGATTTCCGCTGTGTGCTTGTGGGTTGAGTTGGGGATGGCTGAGGAGTAGCATAAATATCACATATTTGCCCTCCCTCATGGGCTTTTGTATTGATCCACACTTAAATTTTATTTCACTCTCCGCACATATACAATGTCTTCACAAACTCCTTTTCTCCTCATATGTCTGAATTTACAATACTCTATCAATGTTCTCAACTATGAGGAATATCTCACCAATGTCTTACCCAAATGAAATAACGTTCTACCCTGACTGTGTTAGGAAATCAGCAGTTGTAATAATTTTCATGGTAGGGACATTGCAATGAAAAGCAATTAATAGATAAGCTCAATTAACTATGGGTACTAAAGATACATTTTTCCCAAAAGTTTTCCCTTAATGGATCGTTAGTTGTGATATATCTTCTAATTAAATTAAATGTAAAAGGCATATGGATTTATAATAAATTTACATGTAACTTGAAATGTTTTTCAAAGTTCTTTCACGTACTTTATCTCATTTCACCCAGCTGAAAATGCTCATTTAGGTTCAATATAACTATCCTCACCTAGAGGAAGAAAACTGAGACACAGGCAGGTTAAATGATCTGCTATGGATCATTTAACAACCTAATGAAACATGAAGGTTTATAACAAGGCTATTGCACGTTTCGTATTAGTGCTATAGAAATTTTAAATGGTAAGTTTAAAATCAAGATTTGGTAGAATTAATCACATTTTTATGGCTGAGGTAAATGTTTTTTTTTAAATCCGTTCCAGGTATATTCCTGTTTTCCCCCCATGCTTAGGCTCGAGCGTGCAGTCAATCTACCATGTTTTGTCCCTGGCGGAAGGCATATCCGGTCAGGGGATCATTGCATCTGCCCATACACAAGGCACTTGCCCAGATTCTCACCCTTGACGTCAGCCTTTTTGCCTTACAAGTCTTTGAGTTTTCAGTCTCATTGCCTGAGCTTTTCCACTTAGCTGACCTTTGTAGAACTTGATGCTCAACACGAGAATACGGGCCCCTTCCTGTCTCGTTGCCACTGTTCTCTGATGACACCTTCATTGCAGAGTGGTCAAAAATGTTATTATTTAGAGAATTTAAGAGCCAAAACTACTTCATTTGCATAGTAAATTCATTAATTAAAAGCCCATTAGTGAATTTTTCCCTACACTCTTATGAAGAAGGGATAAATGACCCCATAAGTTGGAAACAGGCTTTTCAGAAACCTTTTTGAAAGGGATGTTCTGGGGTTTTATCAGATTAACTGAAGAACACACATCATCTTCATTTATATCATTGCACAGTGATTGTAGGTGTTAACAAGACTCGAGAGCACTGCAGTATTCTCATTCAAACAGAAAATTCAGTTGTGATCATTGTGTCATATTTATTTGAGCAGAAACTCAAAGTTATACATATTAGAAATATTTCAATAGGATTAAAAAACATTGTGGTTGCAGCTCTATTAACCAGAAAATTCCATTCAATAAATGACCTCACTCCCTGGCATTCCCAGTTAACCATGGTTTTGTAGCATTGCTGAGGTATTAGAAGGCTGGATTTTAAATTCATACATACAGATTCAGTTAATCTGTCCCTAGACCTCTATGTTTGGCCAAAAAGGTTTCATATAGGCTCAATCGGCACAAAATTTTATATAGATATAAATATAAAAAGCTGGGTCAGTATATCTAGAATTATCAAGGAGGAGTTTAATAAAAGTTTCACATTTGCTTTTTGCTGTGAAAGGATAAAATAGCAATAATTCCAGTCCACCTTCTCTACACCTTTCCGCTGTAGCAGTAAATTCAGCTGTCGTGTTAAGTCCTGCGTCTCTGCAGAGTGCATAGGCAGTCTCAGTAGCCTAGCACAGTGTAGTAAATAGCATAGACTTTGGTGTCAGCTAGTCCTGAGTTCGAGTCCAAATTCTGTCATGTATGCTGTAGTTTTGTGCAAGCTACCTAACTTTATAAAGTTGTCGTGAGAGTTCATTCATTCAGCACTCAACTTATACTTGTCTATACCCACTAAGTGTTGGGTAACCTCAGTGCAGGAGATACATAGATAACAAAACAGATACTACTCCACCCTCAGAACCTGTCCTCTTCAAGAAAATGAAACATGTTAAGGGACATGAAGCTGTTAGTAAAGTTTCTGTCATAGAAGCATTTGATAAATATTAATTAAAATCAATAAGTAGTTCTTCTCAACCATAAAAAGGATGGCTCCCCAGAATGTATAATGAAATTATGCAAAACTTGAACAAAATTCTTTTTACCACAGCAACTCTAGGGTATATCAGTAGAGAAGTTTCTTGCACGGGAAACAAAAAGCAGTAACCATAAAAGAAAAAGATGATAAATTGGACCTCCTCAAAATTAAAATTTTCTGCTCATCAAAAGACACCTAACAAGATGAATAAGCTATTCACATACTGGGAAACATCAGGACATGGTCTGGAGGAATGCAGAGCCGCATTGCTTCCTCTTTTTAAAAGTTGATTATTGGGCGGTTTGCATGATTTGGGAACCAACTGCCCCAGGACTAAAAGGATAAAATTCACTGATTTCTTAGTAGTGGTGTAAGTGCCCATCATGACTTTACATCATAAGATTTCCCTGTCTGAATCTTCCAGGAGCTTTGATTTTTCTGCCTAGAAAAAAAAAGGGGGGAGTAATATAACACCCTCATTTTATAGCAGATAGGAAAAGTACTAAAGATGTCACGTGACTTGTCCAAAGTGATTTAACTTGTCATTTCAGAACTTGAGCTAGACCTTATTAAGTGATTCTTTCATTATCCAATGTCTGCTTCTCTAGTACTTTGTTCAGAATCAGTGGAAGATAATGTTTGGGTTCATTCAGGGTTTTTCTCTGTTCATCTCTCAGAAGAGTTTTCTCACCCGTTTGTTTTAAAGTTGAAAATATTTTTACAAGGTTATGACTATAGATGTTTGTGAAGCATTTTGACTGAAAAAGAATAGCTTTTTGAAAGTCAGTGCACACTTTAACCCTTGGTTTCAGGATAGTAAGGAAACCAATATAAATTAGGCCCCAGTGGCTTTCATATAGAGGCTCTTACAGACTAGCCTCTGGGTACTGAGCTTTTACTCATGGCATAGAATCTTGTATCTTTTCCATTTTCTCACACTTGGGACTCCATTTTCCTTTGATAGTTATGACTCTTTAAACCTGGCCCTCTCTCAGAAATATTTACAGTGTTATTATTCACTACAGATAATCAAATACAATGCCCTTTAGTGTCATTGAGTTTTAAAAGGAAAATTTCATAGCTAAAGATCCAGGACATCTTGTATCAAATTTTGTTGTTGTTTTTCCAATTGTGTCAATTTATACTTATGTAATTTTAAAATCAATAGTAGTGTTAACAGTAATAATGATATGTGGCTTAAGGGGTTCAGAGCATTGCTTTTTTTCTAATTAAGTTTGTGCCTGTGCTTTTCCATTTTTATCATGCTGGCTTTGTAATGAGGAGTAAGAAGCCACTATGTGAGGTAAGAAATAAGGATTCAAGAGAAATGAGAGCTTTCTTTCATTTATTTAACAAATACGTGTTACGTTTCTCCCATGGTCTAGGCATTGTGCTAGGGAAATTACTTACATTTTTCATTTTTTTCCTCTAATCACGGGTGGAGACAATAATGAGTAGGAAAATTGCATATTTTACGTGTCTTTGTAGGGCATATATGGATTTGGGACAGCAAAAGCCTTTGATGGATTTGATATGGAATTACAGAAAGAAATAAATTAGAAAAATAATTGTCTGCCTTTTGATTAGAGTTTTAATTTTGCAGATATATAAATACTTGGCATCACTTGTAGATAAATTCCTTTCAGGATATTACTATTTTCTTCCCAGAGCCAATACAGTTTTCTCACTTATTTATTTTTAGCATTGTCAGATAGTACAATAGGTTATTAGTGTAGGAAATTGGGAATTCATTTGATATTTTGACTGTGAATGTAGCCTCTTTAAAGGTGATATACACATTGCTCCTTAGATTTGAAGTGGTGAGGTAATCATTATAAATTAGGTCCCAACTACTGGCGTCCAAATATTTGGTTTATAAATGTGACATACCATATATTCACTTGATTTGCACCAAGTAGTATATGACAAAAATCTTGTTTCTTTTCAGTCTAAATGTTTTAATCAGTCATTCTCCTTTTATTACTAGTGGTATACTCTTCCACCAATATTCACTCATCCTTGGGGAACCAAAGAAGATTAAGTCCATACTGTCATGATCAACTTTTAAGTAACATCTGAGTCCAATTTTATTCATTTTATGGCTTTGTAAGTTAATATTTTCACAATGTTAAATCTGACTCAGTAACCCTTTTCTGTTCTAGGATAATTTTTTAACATAAGATGTTTTATGTCCTTTCTAAGAGGTCGTACATTTAGTATAGTACTTAAAAGCATTTGTCTTTTTTCCCCCATTAAAAAAACAATCCTATTTTAGTTCAGTACTCATGATATAAAACTCATGTCCTTTGTGGAGTATTAGTCATGGATCCTATTCTCAGACGCATTGATATCTATGGGGTAATTGGAAGAAAGAAGTTTTGAAAAGAAAAAAGAAAAGAAAAATGCCACTCAACCACTTCTACTTCAACAAGGATGTTGTGTTTAATAGTCACACTTTTTAATATTTTTAATAAGCTATAATTTGCATACAGTGAAATATTCAGATCTTACAGGTACCATTCAGCCAGCTTTAAGGAAAGAATATCACCCCCAGAAAGTTCCCTTGTACCCCTTCCCAGCCAACACCCTACCATTCTCCCCCAGTCATGACTTCCAGAAGCAACCACTGATCTGAATTATATCACCACAGGTTAGTTTTGTCTATTCTGGAATTTCATATAAACAGAACATGTATTTTTTTGTATTTGGATTCTTTCATTCAACCTAATAATTTTGAGATTATCCATGTTGTTGAATTTATCAGTAGATAGTTCCTTTTTGCAGAGTAAATTGCTGCATAACTGCAATTAAAATAATTGCAGCAAACAACCTGTATTTGGAATGCAAGGGGACAAAATACCCTCTACTATTAATATTTAATGGCAGTGCTCCTAACATGCAAACAACTCTCCCACCTTAATTAATGTAATGTTATGTGCATCAAGAGGTACTCTTTCAGGAGACTTTAAATTACATTACAAAGAAGAGAGATGATGAGTGACTGCATTTCTGCTGTTGTAATGGCCATAGAGCTATTACTGTTTCCTTCACTTTGTAGTTCTGCTTTTACTTCAGAGAGTAAATATGAAAAATATTTCTGGGAGAGGAGCTCCTTGTTATAGTATTTCTATTATCAAAACACCCTAGAAGGAATGCTTTCATTGTTTATCAATATGGCGATGCCATAGTAACTTTTATGCATTCTTCAACTTGATATAATACAGCTCTTATGAGCTCAGTTTTATTATTAGAAGCTCACTATGATCCATAATTTCTAGCAAAGAGTATAGAAACGAAAGAAGAGTAGGTACAGTGAGAGCAACGCTTGGATTACATTTTTGTTTTTCTGAAAGTCCAACTAAACTTACCTAAATTTTGCTATTATAAGCAAAAATTAACTGAGATTCTGGGGAATGGCAATACATTTAAGCCAAGATTATACTATGATTCTAGGGAACCATAGTAAATTGTGTGTCAGTAGATCTGAAGAGTGAATTTTTACCATCTGCTGTTGTCTTTTTCAAGAGAATTCAACTCTTACCAAAGGAGGCTGAATTTTGACACAGCTAAAAGCAGATGATTGAGTTGGCCTCTGACTAGTGCGTCCCCATGCTCGCCATCTCTGTTGTCCTAATATAAGAAGCTGCAGGCACACAGCAATTCCCAGAATACTATCACGTACCAACCATGTACACAACAGGCACTTTCTTGTCTTTATGGAAATTTAGTATGTCATTTTCAATGTTTATACAACTATTCAGCAAGAGAAAGGGTAGCCAGGTAGTAACACAGTGCTATCAGTTTTGTGGGAAAAGGTAGCCAAATTAGATAAGCTTAGCCAGATAACTGAGAGAATATTAATAAACCTTTAGATTATTCCTATCCTCTAAATCCCTCTCATCTACTTGTATTCTCATATCTTTCACTTTTCTGTTTACTACTAAATACAGTTTCCTTTTCCCCTCTCATGCTTATTTCTCTCCTGTGATTCTTAAATTATTTTACCATGTTCATGCTTCATTTTGATGATTCCAAAAATACTAAAATGAAACCTCCCTTTGAGATGACCTACTTTTGTGTAGAATTTGACCTAAGTCTTATTTCTCATAAAGAAGTTGCATTTCCCTTACCAAGAGACTGTCATCAGTATACATTAACCTGTAACGTGAACTTGCCATACTCAGCCTCATGGATACATGTTCTAAACTGAAAGGCTGGTGGCTGCCTGTGACCAGCGTGCATGAGCTCCCTCAGCAGCACATCAGCATCCTAGTTAGAGTTAAATTTCATTAAGTGCCAGCAGTGCTCGTTGCTGGACAGGTAAATGAGATGTGGCTCTTGTTCCCATTTGATTATGAGTAATGATGTTAGTTTAATTTGGTAGAAGTTGGTAAAAAGGTCTCAGGTTGTAAAATAAAGAATTATAAACCTAATTTCCCTATAAGCGAGGACACTTTGTTTCAAGGGTTTTAAAAGTCCTAGTTTAGCTGAAGAAAAGGCTAGTAGTAAATCATCTTTCCTCATTCCATTTATTTATGGTTCTAATCAATAAAAATTGAGTTTTGGGTTTCTAATTTTGGAATTAATAATGTTTTTCCTGTTTCTTTGTCAAAATGTCATTAATGGTGCTGTTTTCATTAACATGTACAAAACTTTAGAGATTCAAACTTAATCTCATAACCATTTGTTTTTGCCATTGATGTAATTTAAACCTCTAACTCTAATTTTTATAAGAAATAATTTCACCTTCCTTCCTCTCTTGAAATTGGAGATGAGGCTATGAATTGTACTTAACCAGTAAGACTTATTCTTTAAAGGATAAATTCACACGAAGTAATAGAAACAAACTCCCAGCTACTAATTTTGCTTACAATATAAAATATTATATTATCCACATTATATTGATGTCATTTAAATAGACTTTTTTCAGGATTTAAAAGGCTTTAAATGGTACTGTTGCAAAAGACAATAATGGTGGTTAAGTATATATATATATATATAATATTCAGTTGTTTTAGATAATTCCAAAACAGCAAAATTTTCTTCAAACTATCCTCTCTTCTTAAAAATATTTTTGAAAACTGTGTAGATTCCCATTCTCATTAGAGGAACCAGTTAGCACTATGTAGAATTTTAGAACTAGGAAAGACTTTTGATAGCCTCTAGTCTAACCTCAGCATTCATCTAGTTCAATAAAATCACTATTTTCTCAAGGTTCTTAGCTTTCCTTCCCTAATTTTAAAAAAATTGAAGACCCCCTAGTCTCCAGTGTTCCTTTTGCTATATATGTATAACTGTCTTCTCATCCCTCCAGATAATCTCCATATTCATGCTCATGATTGCAGCTGTGGGGATTATTTCCTTGATTCATTCTGCCTTAATTAACTTAAGAAGAGAATAGTCTATCACAAGCAGAAACACAACTTCAAATTTAAATACTTGGCAAAAGGAAAGAGGATCAATTCAGAGCTTTAGGAGTTGTAGTAACTGCCAGTTGGGTCATAGAACGCATAAGATCTGGCCTTTGCCATAGTGATTTTAGAGCGAGGGTGGTAAAATACCCTATTACTTAAAATGAGTGACACAATACTCTTGTCATGGAGGGGCAAAAGTGGACCAGTGCAGCTTTTTCAACATTGAGAGTGGCAGGAAGTATGCTGAAGTTATTTGTTCTCTTAGTCCCCTTCTCATTCATTAAATCAACTGAAATTTATTTTACGTACAGCATGAGCTAAACACTCTGCTAGGCTCTGAATATACAACAGACAGTAAGATCTAGTCTTCAGTATAGTATAGTATAGTATAGTATAGTATAGTATAGTATAGTATAGTATAGTATAGTATAGTAATAGTCCAGTCCAGTCCAGATATGCAGCATAACATAGTGCTAAGTAACTGCCAACAGAGCAGTAATGCTACATGGGGTGTTTCCCAACCCTATAGTGTCACCACTGCACAGGCAGTGTATTAATTCTGCTCTTCTGGTAGGGGATACAATGAGAAATAACTATATAACTAATTGTGAAGCATTTGGGGAGTTAAAAGTACCATGAAAGAGCTGAATAGTAGAAAACATTAAATTACATGGTAGGAACAGATCACATAGGTGTGTTTACTGTTTATGTCAATACTGTGGCTGCTATCAAAGAAAATCTAGTTTAGGTAAATACAGTTGCTAGCCTTTGCAAAGTAAGGAAGATATCTGTGTGAATTAGCGAGAGACATCTATTATTTTAGATGTCACATGAGCTAAACAAAGTTGGAGTGTCACACGCAGTGTGGAGTTGCCACACAAGTCTGTAGCTTCTATTGAGTCTCCTACATTTCGATGTTTATTTAAAGTATTTCTCTAAAACTTTTAATGTTGAAACCATCAAAGAGTATTATTTACTAACACAGGATGATGTTCTCCTGCTCAGAAATTGGGAGAAAGTTCATGAAGTTAAATAGGGTGAATGTCTATACCTTCTGTGATTAACCAGTCAGTATGTTGTGTTTTGGGGAATTCTCAGCAATTTATCATTTCTGGTCCTTCCTGATTTACTTATGTTTTAAAAGTTTATTCTCTCAGAGGACTAGGCTGCCAATTCATATCCTATTCCACATCCCCAAAGATAAATAATTTATAGAATTAGGCATTTATTTCATTTGCTTTAATATTGTCTATATTGTCATTCTTATATCGCAGAATCAGATTCGCAAACTGTAGGGAAAGGAAGGGCTCCTTTTGATAGTCATTTAATGTCCTAATTTTAACATTAGCACTTTCATGTTTTTACCTGGATTTTCCTCCCTAATTAAACGGGGCACTACACCACAGTATTGAGCCTGTGCCACAACAGGACAGATATGACTGTTCTTTCAGGATTGTCACCTTACATTCTCTTTCCTCTGAACAGTATAACTTTTGTTTGGCCTCAGTTTATAATGAGGCAACTCTCTCATTTGGCTCCATCACATTCACAAGCAACAAAAATACCCAAATGGAATGCTTTTTGTGCATTCAATTTATTTGAAGAATATTTATTAATTATTACATGGAAAGAAATCATATTTAAATCATCTTTCCTGATTTATGAAATTCAGTAATATAGAGAACTTCCACACACTTGCTTATTATTTTATTTGTTTCATTTATTGGTGCTTAAGTCTGTAATGTCCTCTTATCCTTATTATGTTATCTGTATAAATTGCCAGTTAGTGTTTCTATTTAGAATAAAGAGATAGAAGCATGAAAATTAATAACCCATGCATCAAATATTTTTGCTATGCTTAATAGAAATGAGCAGTTAAGGCTAGAAACTCAAGTGTTTAATACAGCTTTCAAAACTTGGTTATTACGTTTATTGTCACTTCAGTGATTGAAGAGTGTAAGCAAGTACAGTAGAGTATATAGTCAGATAGTTAAATACAAGATAACTAATTATTTAAAGATGCATATGACTCCAGTGCATTGCATGGCAGGGTATTCATAAAATTTGCCTAAACAAACTCTCATGGTGTTTTCAGGTTTTATGGGAATGCTTTGGCCATCCTTGGATTTGAATCTTCATAATGACGAAGATTCTTAAAAGTTATTTTTAAAAAAACAAAAAAATGTGCTGTTTTTAGAAAGTTATAATTCACCTTCCTCCATATATTTGTGATAAGTTGGTGAAACTGTACTATACTAATATGAAAAAGGTAAAACTCTAAATGTACTTAGATGTTTAAAAAGCAGCATCGTATACATTTTAGAAAAATATTTGGCAACTTATGGCACTTTGGTAAAGGAATGTGCAATTATAAAGCTTATACCATTTTAACTTTATTTTAAATTCCCAGGAATTGCTCTTACTAGACTTTAGATTACAAACCAAACCCAGTTTTAAGACAAGCACGTTATTCTGCTAACAGTTCCTCTTTTCTCTAAATATGTGGAACATTGAACTGAAACCCTCTTTGCAATGAGTTTTAGCTTTCCTCTGCTAACCTCAAAAACCTTTACTTTGAGGAATATTTGAAATTAATAACGAGTGGTAATCAGAAAAGCATTTTAGGTATTACGTCCATTTAATCGATTATGGTGCCTGACTTCAGTAATTTTCCAATGCAAAATAACTGTAAATTCCTGAAAAAGAATAGTCAAATATTTTAATTGATTTTTATTGTTTTAGAACTCATTGAGTAGTTGACGTCCTTATATTTCATGGTTCTTGATCCTGAAATCTGGAGCTGCCAAGACAACAAGCACACAGCTGTGCTCAAATACCACTCATCTCCCAAAGATAAATGACAAGACTTAGCAAGAAATAGAATCCGGTGTGATTATGGCTAGAATGGATATATATACACTTCTCTTAGGTTGCCAGTATTTTACTGTGATACACCTATGGGTAGTAGAAGCAAATTGAAAACTAATATAAATGCTTTCACATTAGATGTTGGCATCAATACAGATTATGCAGAAACTGTTGCAATAAATGATATTCATTGTGCCTGTGTTTGAAGATTTACCTTAGATTTTCTCTGGCCTTTCTCATTTGAGGCTGCACAATCGTTTTAAATGTGAAGACAACAGAATATATGAATGAATGAAATGATGGCCAGGTTTGCCATGAGATTAAATATTCTGTTGGATTTTTTTGAGGGGCTTTGAGTGCTGTACATTGACATAAATTGTTCACAAGCAACATGTATATCTTATGTACAAATCACTGCATTTAGAAATTATACATCTTTCCATTACCCTACAAAATGAATTAATAATTTACAACTCAAATTTACAATTTTAAAGTTCCATTTACTAAAAATTAATATGGATTGAAAGATTAAATGAAATGAGACCTACAAAAGAATGATGATTAATAACATAACCTCATATACTGTCAAACTTCTGATAATGTTAAGTCTCTTATAAAGCCTTAAAACATTTTAGTGAAAAATCAATTACCTGGAAAGAAGGCACTTTATTACCTTGAACTAACTCTTTGTCTATATAGAACTTGTCTAAATCCCTTAAAATATTCTTTATCCTTTTATAAATTCATTCTACTTATGTGTTTTTCTAAAGCCTCTTGTAGTGTAATATAACTCAATCTATTTTAACTTAACAGAAAAGTATGTTATATAATATAACCAATGAACAATACAGAATAAAACTCAAAAGTAACAAAAGTGTAAGTGATAATAGCAAAACTATTAGTCTAAATATTGTACAATCATTTGAGATTTTAAAATGTTGTAAAATTTGAAGGCTTTTCTTAGTGTTAACCATGTTTAAACAGTTTTTATTTTTAAGTCTTAGTTTTAATTGGTACCGCATTGTCTTGAAATGTTGATCAAATATTAGGGCAATCAAAATTATTAAGCCAGCCCATCATAACTCAATTTCGTTTCACTTGAGTTTTTTTTTAATGCAACCCTAAAATATTAAGCTAGTTTTGTTTCTTCTATGTACAAGTTATCCATGCCTGGTAAATTACCAAATTTAAATCAGCAGTGTTGATGTGCTGCTATTTATAGCTGCTGCTTCTTCAGAAAATTAGTAGTTGATTTATACAATGAATTTGATTCAGCAGAAAAGGCATAGGATAATTTTTTTCAAAAGGGTTTAACTCTCTACTTAAATCATCCCTCTTTCTGACATTTATAAGGATAGACTAACTTTTATCCAAGAATGTTTTTCAATGAAAGAATATTTCAAGGTGAGCAAACTTTGTTTTCTTTTTTGTTTGGGGGCAGTTTATTTATGAAAATCATTTTTGTATAATTTACTTATCTTTAATTCTTTCTCTGTGGTGGCCGTTTTTCTATCACTAGTTTTAAATGTAAATGCAGCTTCATAGACACAATCATCAATTCATGGAATAAAAAGAAGTCAAGTTTATCAGAAATCTACCCATATCAAGACGGGACTAAAGACAAGTTCCATGTCAACTCTTTGAATTGTTTTTTTGTTTCTTTAAAAAAAAAAAAAAAGGTATATTAACCCAAAGGTGTGTTAATGTCATGGCATGAGCAATCTTAAATGTAGATCTATTGAGTATTTTGTGATGCTGAGACATTTCGCAAATCTCTGTGATGCTAAACATTTTCCTTAGAAAGCTTTGTTTAATGTTAGATTGTTGTTCTGAAATATGTTGGTCCTAGTGGGATTTTTAAAAACTGGGGAAAACAAATAAACGCATGTATTACAAGTATAGAAATGGTGATTGTAAACTAACCGTATAGTATTGATTCTATTTTCAAGAATGTTTTGCTGTTAAATATATACAACATAATATTGCTGCCATACTGTAATTGATACTTTTTCCTAAAGGACCCTGTTATCACTATTCCAGAATTAGAAGTTGGACAGATACATGATTGATTCATGTGTCTACATAGATGCTTCAAGGTATATTCTTCTCTTGGTGAGTAAAGTATATTTTCCTTGGCATCAATGCATTTAAGATCTGAATATACCTGTATCTATCTATTCGTATTGCACATTTCTTATACAGTATCTTCTAATATGCCAAAATTGGCCTAGACACAAGTTAAAATTGAGGGTTTGTTACATGCTTTCTAACAGAAAGGTTTTTCAATAATATTCATCATGGGTTTGTGCTGTGAAAATAGTGAAACTCCCTTTAAAATTTCATATTTGCTAAATTTAAATTAATATTTTTTCTTTAGCTCACAAATTACCCTTAATCCAGAGAGACTATCAACCCTTTTCACTGTGGTGAAATCAAGGATAAGGACCAGCCCCATGACACTACAAAAACAGTTGAGGAATCAGGAATAAGTCACTTATGTTACACTTCAGAATAAAGGCATTCTGTGAAAGAAATGAACCGAAGTTCATCATGTGCAAGGCCTCTGTACTTGGCATTCCTCCACGGAAGGGAAGACAAGTATCAACACCATTGGCATCATTTTCAAACTCTCTCATGTGGAATGCCTCCCACCACACTGGAGTACTTCTTGACTTTATCAGTTTTGTGGGTGTGTTTCTAACTCATCAGACCTTTCCGTTTTCAAACTGCCATTGGTCATTATTGAGGTAGAGAGACATGTAGATTTGAAAATACTTTCTTAAGAGATCATGTAACTATATAACTCTGAATTTTAAAATTGAGGGGAGGGGTAATTGCAACCCACTGCCTCTTACAAGAAACATTTTTTTTAATCTGTAACTGCTTTAGTGTTAACAGGGTACAAGGTGTTTTTTGTCCTGTATTGTATTTAAAAGGTTTTCATGATTGGTGATTGTATTGTACTGTATGAAACAAATCATAAATTGCCTTGTATTGTTTATAATAGACCATACCACGTACTACTGCAGTTTTCATGTTCCAAGTTTTTCAAGGATGCATGTTAACAGTTAGGTCCTAAACTTCTGTGGTGCTAATTCTTCCATACCCAATGGTGCTTTTGTGGATGCTAACTGCATACATGCTGGACAAAGCTTGAAGTTTCAGACTTTCCTCCCATCCTCTGTTTATATGACGTAAAATAAAACAACTTAAATTTGTCTCAAAGTATCACTGACAATCTAATAAACTGGTTTATTTGTGTGATTAGTT
>PVKH010006968.1:0-12955 GCA_004027955.1 Chaetophractus vellerosus | reverse complement strand
GCGGTCTGCCCGCTAGGAGAGGTCCCAGGGAATCGAACCCGGGGCCTCCCATGTGGTATGCCAACGCCCTATCCACTGGGCTATCCAGTCGGCCCCTCTTTTTACTTTTTAAATGTAGTTACTAGAAACCTCAGAAAGATTTATGTGGCCAGCATTGTATTTCTATTGGACAGTGCTTCTCTAGAGATATGACACCTTTATGTCTAGACTTGATACATTTGCTATATTAGCGAGTCTCAATTAGTAAGAAAGTAAAATGATAGTAAAAACCTACAGTGTGATTTCAAAAGTTTGCTCAAGGGCTCCATCAAATTTCAACTTAGACATCTGGAATATTAATCATTTCACAACCTCACCAATTAAATCAACATCCCCTACAAATAATATAGAGATATCCTATGCTTTAAGAAAGTGGGGACTTCAGAGTGGAGAGGGTTTAGATTTTAATTTTGTCTTTCAGTAACATATTTCAAAGTCTTATCACAAATCCCATTAACAATGGAACATTAAATATTCAGAAGAAAAGAATGACTGTACTGTGCTAAACACTTTTTTATTTTTTTAAAGATTTATTTATTTTATTACATATCTCCCCTCCCCCCCGCTGCGGCGACGCGCCGAGACTGGTCACTGCGCAGGCACGGCTTTCCCCGCTTGTGGGCGGCTTCTGCTTCCATTCACGGCCGGCTCTCAGTTCGCGGGTGGCTGGCTGCGCTCCATTCGTGGGCGACCTGCCCTGCCCGTGGCGGCTTTGCCCTGTCCGTGGCAGCTTTTTGCCCTGCCCACGGCGGCTCTGCCCGCCCATGGCGGCTTGCCATTCTCAAGGCGGTCTGCCTGCTAGGAGAGGTCCCCGGGAATCGAACCCAGGGCCTCCCATGTGGTATGCTGGAGCCCTATCCACTGGGCTATCCAGCCAGCCCCAAGACACTTTTCAGTGATCAATTTTTGTGATGCTTCTTTTGCTCTGAAGAGAAACTTAACTTTCAAGTCAGAAAAATGCTAACAGCTCTTCAAGATGGTGCTGAAATGAGCTATAAAAGATTTGAGAGGGGCCGGCTGTAGCCCAGTTGGTAAGGTGCCGGTTTACCACATAGGAGGCCCCAGGTTCGGTTCCCGGGGCCTCCTCGAGTGGGCAGACCGCCTTGAGAAGGCAAAGCCCCTGCGCGGTGAGCTGACTTGGTGGGTCGCCACACGGGGGGGGGGGGGGGGACAAGCAGACACGGAAGAACGCAAGAATGAACACAGCAAGAACAAGCAGAAAGGGGGGGATATGTAATAAATTAAAAAAAATAAATCTAAAAAAAAATTTGAGAAAAAAATAGTTTCTAAGGTCTGGGGTAATTCTGTAAAATACATAGCTCCTTGGGCCTTTCATAATTATTTCTTAGTGCTTAGAATATATGCACTGATTTGATAAAGAAAATTAGCATCACTTAGTCAAAAATTGAAATTATGAGGCAATTCTAGCAGTTACACTATTGATGTTGTAATCTTTCAAAAGTTTAGCAAATGTTACCATTATACTACTTACATTAAATTTTTCTGCTGGGAAGAAAGGTGGGTGGGTGGATGGATGGATGGATGGATGGACTAAAGGATGGATAAAATTAGATCTAAATTTACATAATATATATTTACCTATATATAGGCTGGATTCACTTTTCTTTACCCTTTTATATCCAAGAGAAAAGTTAAATATTTTCAAATGTATCAACAACCAACTCATTTAGTGATTATATGTTTTCCTGACTCTACAGTAATTGTTTATATAATCTGTGCCTGTAACACTTAAATACAAGTTTGTGTGTTTATAAACAACAAAAAGTCTCAGGAACGATGGACTAATGTGAGGAAAATCAATAAACCTCTAATTAAATCCCTTTGGACAGAAACCTATCTTTGCATTGGAAAACTTTTGAGGTTCACCAGAGGATAACAGAATTTTTTTTAACTCTGGGGGGGGGGGGTGAGATGAATGGAAAAAGTATTGAAATGAGTTGCAAATTAGTGGCCAAAAATTCCATTAAGTTATTAAAGATGTAAGTAATGAAAGAAGGAAAAAGTGTCTCCTGATAGTGAAAAATTTTAGAAAATAAGAAATTTTAGCATTCACATCACTGAGGATGATATTTTATGGATGAGGACACTGAGGCCGAGTCAGGGGACAAGTTTATGTGACTCACCCAAAGTCATAGCTGAGAGTGGGACCCCAAGCCATTCCAGTTCTTTCTTGCGCCATTTCACATTGTATCCCGCCCACATCTGGTCATGCAAAACAAACAGAGCCTTCATTTATTTTTTTTCCTTAATAAATGCAGGAAGCGTCTGCATTTCCAAAGAAAATATTTATGTATTTTTAAAGTAGATTCTAAGACCAATTGAATATACAAATTAAAACAAACAAAATTATTTGCCTGCTGGCCAATGTCTTTCTGAGGCTCCAGCTTTGCTTTAAACATGAAAATAGGCTTAAAGGTCTAATTTTGAAGAAAGACTTTCAGATGATTCTGTTATCTTATATTTAGAATTTGTGTTCCTCCCTTCCCCCTTTACATCCATCTCATCAAGGGTTCTACCACATTAGCAAAAATACAATAGAACAAAGCAAGGCAAAACTGATTTGAAAATCTTAAGTTATATTTCACTTGTTTCTGAAGAAAAATGCATGGCTGGGCAGTGAGCATTTTTTGGATTCCATTTTTATTTTGCACAGGCTTCTCAACTTGTTAATTCGAAGCGTCAGCATGGATTTGGAGAATCATTTTTCATTTAAAAATGGCCAAGCTTGCTTTCTTTTTCCATTTTAATGAAACAAGCATAAAAGCCAACGCTGGGGCCACTACAAAAGAAGCTCGTTATCTCAAGATCATATGACCTCACTTCAATGACCAGAGTATCTAAAGGAATTAAAGAAAAATAATGGTACTTGAACGTACTTTATAAACATGATTAAAGTCAATGTAGGTAGGGATGAAATAAACTTGGGTCTCTGAATTTTCTGAATTTGAGTGGACTTTTTTGACTTTGAGAAAATGCGGCCTTAGTATCGTACTCATAGTCATGTTGATTAATTGGCTAATGTAAATTCCAAGCAGTCTCATTAGTTAGATTAAAGAAATGGCAGTAGGTCATGTTAAGTTTAAAATTAATTATGGAATTTAATCATCAAAAACAACCATGGAATTCATCTTCATAATATTTTCCAAAGGCCAAATAAAATAAAATGTAATAAATAAATAATCACTATAAATATTTAGATGAGGTGCCCTCTCTAGTCTCAACAACTTTAGAGCTCTAAAAAGAACCATTTAATTAGTGTTTGGGCAGTTTCCTTCTGCTGTGCTCTCTTAACAAGCTTGTACGGTCATACCCAGTCTAACGTTAGCCTCTTCATTCTACTTATATTCATTGTCACCTGACTGCCACCAAATCAGGACAAAGGACACCCATCAATAATTGCTGTCATTGGTGGCATTGGGACACAGCTGCAAGTTAGGCTGTTCCCCTGACCTCATCTCCAAGGTTCGATGCTGGATGACCTTGGTCAGCCTGAAACCTGCTCGGCAGAGCCCTCATTTGGCTTGGTCATTAAACTCCAGGTCTGAAAGCTGTCGGGGTCAGCGTCAAGAATCTTTTGCACAATTTATTACTCCCACAGGCATGGGTCTTTAAGCCATCCCAGGCTTGACAAGAAGCCATCTTGCTGATGAGAGAAGTTTTTGACATCAACACATTTCTTTATTAAACTTTAATCTTGTTAGTTCTGCCTCCAAAAAATGTATCTCAATTCCATTCCTCCTGGGGCCTGGGATATTCCATTTCCACAGTCTATCCCAATCCACTCTTGTCTCTCACCTAAATACTAAAAAGCCCTTCTTTCATACTTGCCTTTCTTGTTCCTACTTTTCCCCCACCCATCCACAATTTTTTCTCACCCAGCAATAAACAAAAAGATCTGTGATCTTTTCAGAGTATATATATATGTCAGAGTATGTCTGTGTTTAAAACCCTTTGGTAGCTTCCCTAACCACGACTTACAGTGCCCCTCCTACGATGCTTTTGCTACCTCATTTGCAAAGCCAGTGCAAAATGAAAATGCAGGGCCTCCTATTCAAAAAGACTATTTAGAATTTCAAAATGGCGACAGCAGAGCTTTAAACCAAGCCCTGCTGATTCAAAGGGGCCCTTCATGCATGGAGCCCTGTTTGACTGCATGGGTCATCTGTCTGTTTTCACCACCAATACCAATAACCCTCATGCATACTATGTCTTCTTTGCAACCAGTATATCCAGGCCCTGGCTCCTGCTTTGGAAAACGGAGCATGTATACACCTTATGTTCCCATCACCATGAAGGAGATGGGTTTCAGAGCGTAGCTTCCTGGCATTTTCCCTTTACCCTGGCCATTGTCTTCAAGTACCTCTTTAGAACAGCAGAACAACCCCAGTGGTATCACCTTATACATGCATGGAAATATGAAGAAAAGCAGGAAGATTCCACCCCATATTTTTACTGGAATGTCAACAAGTAAATAAATGTTGTGGTAACAAAATTTTTGTAACTTTGGGAAGCTGCAAGTACAGAAGGATGGACTGGACAATTCGAGTATGTGATAGTCTAAATACCTCAAGCCCTTTTCTTGGCTTGGCATTCCTTTCTTTGAAGGGTTTTATCTAGTGTTTAAGTCACTTCAGCGCTGCCTTGAGCATAATTTAAAATAATAGTGGCAGTAGTTGGAATAGTTGTGACTTACCAATCTGATCTCACATACTTAGCTGTGTACAAGGTGTTTAACTTACACCAATCTGCACTTCAGTAGGGTACCATTATAGATGTGCAAAGAGAAGCTTAAAGACGTTGAGAAACATGGCCAACGTCACACAGTGAGCAACGATGCAGCCATACTCTTGCCAGCTGGACTCCTGTGAGTTCTTTCCTATACCAGGTGGCATCTTCCAAGTGAGTATACTGACAGCATGGACTACCTGCCTCCAAATTACCTGAGAGATTGTTAAAAATACAGAGAACTTCTTCTAAGACCTAGTGAATCAGATTCTCCATGGTGCAGGTCAAGGACTGTGTGTGTGTGTGTGTGTGTGTGCGTACGTGTGTACACACATATGTGCACATATGTGTGTGTTAGCGAGGCCCAGATAAACCTTATGCACAACAATTTGAGAATTACTGTTTCAATTAGTCTTCTTATTTCCCCATGTGTTTCCTCAAGAAATCTTTCCCCTCAGCTAGTCCTTTCTGGAGGCATTTGAGTGCTCTGGTCCTTCTCCCATCTTAGCTAAGTGATGCAATCAAAAAATTCAACCAAATGCACAGTAAACAAAATCAAGTAATCTCCTACAACACAAAGCCTAAGTTAAAAACACCTAAAGCAGATAATTTACTCACCCATGATATGAAACAAGACATGCAAAACAGGGTTCTTAATGCTATGATGTATATCTTGCATCTGCCTCCATTCACGAAATGTCATTTGTTATAATACATGTGATACTCCACAGTGCAGCCTAGATCACCAGCTGCATAGAAGAGTGACTCAGGGAGGATGACATAAAACAGGCACTGTGATAAGAGCCATCTCTAACCAAAGGGCCATTCATGAACAGCACCAAGTTCCATACATCAGCCTGGACCTAAATACATTTTAAGGTCCTGCCCCAACTGGATATTACGAAGTCTTACTATGTAAACCCTCAGCCTACATTTTCTTCTACTTTATTCCTGTCTCATTGTTAAATCCCAGCCTGTATTTACTCTCTAAATACCAAGTCATGGTGCCATGTTATTGATACTGCATTCTATTTTTAATTAATTATACCACTTCGAAGAGATATGTACCCTCTAGCTTTACTTAGATCTTGTCTTCTAGGGAAACTTATGTAGGTTTTGATCACCTTTTAGTAGTAAAAAAAAAAAAAACAACAAAACATAGGAGAGAGGAGATCGGTTTACTGGAATAATCATCTGCCTGGTAAAGTCAAAAAGAAAGATGCAATAATGGAATCCGGCCCCAGGATGTTTAAAATGTAGTCTGGAGGAAAAATAAAAACATTGCCCAGATAAAGAATCTTACACCAGACATCAAGAGCATGCCTTATGAGGTCAGAATTCATCCGAGTACAAATAATAAATAGTTGGGAGAGCAATAACATTATCAGGTTTACATTTTCCAATTAGCATTAAGAACATTAAAGCTCTGAGAAGATGTGGAATCCCTTCCATACCCGAGAAGGGGGACCACAGTAAAATAATCATGTCTCTCTGCAGGGTGGAATCTGACTTTCAAAGGCCTTTGTTTAGCATACGCTTTGCCACAATTCAGCAAACCTCAGGACCGTCACCCACCCAGTGCTGCTGCAAACATGCTCTATCCTGGAAACACCTCTTGTCACGGAGCAGGATTGAAACCAGCGGGCCCTCAAAGGGCTCAGGGACTGATTGAGATTCGCAGGAACTTAGCTTGAGCAGACCTCAGCAACGAGGAATGCCCGAAGAAAGGAGAAAAGTATCTGTTCGTGGTCAGCATTAGCCTGAGTGCTGCAGAATTCAGCTGTTTGTTCTGCCTTGTTCTGTTCAAGCTCACTTACGGCTATCATCATTCATTTTCCTTAGAGGAGCAAGAGCTGATTTGGGGGACAATGGCCTTCAACCACTTTTCAAAGGTCTCATTGCATGGTACCTGGAGTTGGAAATCAAAAAGCTACAATCCAATGAGTTTGGTAACTGTTGAAAATGTGCTTTTTTGAACCTAATAAAAAAGGCATTTACTTTCCTCGAGTATATAAACGGGATAAATATCAATATGAAAGATTAATGGGAAAGGTGTGAATATTTATAGTAGAATAGGAAATAGCAAGAGAAAACTATACTGCCAGCATCAGACAGCATGTTAGGTACCTAGTTGTAGCAGCCATGGTTTAAAGCGTATCGATATACATACAATATCTTTGCATGATGTAGGATATTTATTTTGTTTTAATACAGTGACGTGAATTAAATTCCCATCAAAAGAACAGTAGTGCTAAGGAGTTTTGCTTGGCATCTAAGTAAATTTGGAAAAAGGAGAAGGACGTGTTGAACAGGCGTATATTATCAATATATTCTAAACAAAACACCGTGGCTCTGCATAGCTTCCACAGAATGCCATGTTACTTAAGTAAAATTTCTCTAAATCTCTAGTCAGAGCTTATTCATAAAAAGTTTTGTAGCTGTCTCCATGACTGTGTAGAGATATCACATTGTTGACAATCAGATAATGCTAGTTACATTTTCTCTGAAATAGCACTAGTCATTCCTTTTAAAGGCAAGGTCAAATTTACAAGATAGAGAACATATGCTTGCATGACTTAAGAACTAGCTCACTGTCTGTTCAAAACCTCAGTTCCTTGAAATCTGATGCTAATTTGAAAACTCCACATACTTTTGCTTGTAAAGTACTTAGATTTGCCCAGTTTGGAAGAGTGAATGGCATTATCTCACCTAGCACATACTGAAACTAGAAAAAGAGGGATTTGACCCACACCAAGAAAAGAGACTTTGTGTTAAGCAGTTTACAGCCATCACCACTAGGGAAGACCAAAATGATAACTAAAATAAAGCTTTCCATTTGTGTTATGTCTCACAGATGAAAAGGACTTCACAGGCACTTTTTCTTGTAACCTCAGTTACTCTAGTAATCATAAATGTATGAAGGACATGAAGCTAAAAGTCTTCATCTAAAGATAAAATCCAGAATTCAGGCTACAGAGGAGACTGCAATGATGTGTCATAGCAAACAAGATTAAATGTCAGATTAAGTGTACATTCAATCAGATGTGTAGTGAGAGGAGGGGGATTCAGTAGCTTCCAGGAGCACCTATGGGAACCACTCAGGGGTCTTGGGTAACAGGAAGCTCACGTGAGTCAGTGGTTAATGTAGCTAATGAAAATGTGCATTCCACATCGGGCTCTGTTAGTAGAGTTGCTAGGTTCTGAAATGTGGAAAACAGTATCCTATTCTACCACTTCTAGAGTATTGGATTCCATCCTTGGATCCCTACTTGCTGTAGGTTTCCTGTGTTACTATGTGCCAGGAACTAAGTCAGACTATGCATATTATTCTGTTTAAGCCTCAAAATGAAAAATGGGGCTGTTGCTATTGTTATCCCCCTCTGACAGATGAAGAAATGCAGTGTTAGAAAGCCCAGTGGACATCTGCTCATTGGCCTGCCCAAAGTCCATTCCATCTTCTTTTCTCTGCATAACTACCTCTGGACTATTACATGCAGTCTTGGTTGAGTATCAGTCCAACCCCAGGCCATACATTGGAAATGTGAATCAAACCAAATCAATAGCATTACCTCTTCCAGGAATTTAAATCCTGAGTTGAGTATCAAAAGGACAGAAAATAATAGAGCTGACAACACCCAAACAGTATGTTCAAAAGAAACAGCTCTACTGCTTTGGTCCCTAGAACTCAATTTTCCCAGGGCCTGATTTTTTTCCATCAGATCTCTTAGCCACTCTATATTTCCAGTAAACTCATTTTTCCTTTGTTCAATTTAGCCAGTTACTATTGCTTATTACTAAAGATCACAAGGGAGTTGCATCAAGGTAAACAAGTAACTAGTGGTGGAAACTGGATTTGAACCTTGCAGGCTGACTCCTGAAACCACACACTTAATTGCTATACTGGCCCAGCACCACTCCCTGGAAGAGGGTAGGTGGCCAAATGAATGGAGAAGAGAAAAGAGAAACATATTTATTGAAATATGTCAGACACTGAGGTTACAGAAGTGAAAGAATACAAAACCTTTGCTTTCACAAACCTTGCAATTTAGTTAGGGCTATAGACAACAAACTGTGGAGATAAACATATCAAATGTCAGGAGTGATAAATGCTATGAAGATAATAAGAGTAGTATCTATGAAAACATTAAAAGCTGGGATAAAGAATGATGGTGATATTTTAGACTGAGTGGCTAAGGAAGACCTCTCTAAGGTGGTAACTCATGAGCAAAGATGGATAGGAAATGATGGAGCCAAGCACGGGGCTACTGGCAGGAAGAGCACCAGGCAGAAGGAACAGCAGGTGCAGAGGCTTGGTTTGTCCACAGGAGTGACTGGAAAGCAGGGAATGGGAAAATAGTTTAGAGAGAGAGCCAAGGGTCAGATGACATTGGGCCTTGGAGGGCCACAGTATGGGTAGGCTGGGAAACCACCAGTGTAACATGATTCGTTGACCTTCTAAAAGTACATTCTCTGTCATGCGATGTAGAAAATAGTTGGAGGGAGGCAAACATGAAAGCGTGGATACCGGTTAGTAAATTATTGCAGCAATCTAGTCTAGAGAATGATGGCCTGGATACAGGTGGTGGAAGCGAAGATGAAAATTGATGCAGCTTGGTATAAAATTTCAGGGTAGGTCTGGTGGTGTTTATTGATGGATTGGAGAAGGAGTACAAGAGACAGAGAAAAGAAGGACTCTCTGATTTTTGGCCCAAGCAACAGGGTGAGTGAAGATACCATTTTCTATACAACCTTACAGGGTGGCATCAGAATTGACGGTAGATGGATTGGGATGCTATATAGGTAAAAACTTTCCAGAACTCATTCCTGGCAAAGGAAGGAATGAAGTGCCTCTAAAGGTAATTAATTATCCAGCACAGGAGGTTTGCTCAGGTAAGCTCAACAACAATTTGTTAGGGATTTTGTAAAGAGATTAAAATGCCAGTACGGGGTGAAACTGTGACCTTAAGATTCCTTCCAATCATGAAACTGACAACTATCAGGTTTACAGAATTGCTAAGTAACTAATTTTCTATTGCCTTTCACACGCATAGAATGAAACACAGTCAATTTTTATTTTACTTGCCTCAAAAATGGGAAAATTGGGAGGAGGGAGTATTGGTATACATGTCCCATGACACAGTTTATTACTTAGGACTGAGAGACTCCCTCTTCAAGGTCACAAACTTCTGGGAAAGCAACAGGGCGTAATTTGTTGTTGTTTCTCTTTCTTTTTCTTTTCTCAATGTAAAGCTGGAAAATTCTTTGCATGTAGTCTGGTAAGGTAGCAAACTAGGAAAAGCAATGGCTTGGATCTCATTATGCTGTGTTGCTCGTGTTTTGTCATCTGTGGAACTGCCAGAGATTATAAAGGAAGAAGTCAGAGCCAGTCCTGCTAACTTTTTTTTTTCCCCCCACAGTAGTAACTTCTATAAATTCAACAAAAGGGTTCTGGCAGGCACGTTTGGAACTGATTCTATACATCTAGGGAGCGTAAAGATTCCAATTCCTTGTATCTCATTGATTCGATCAGTTTTCCCAAGTCTACAGTTCCCTCGCCATACCTGCCACATTTCCCAGATGTTCCCTGGGTAAATCTCAAAATGGCACGGGCTCCCCAGCCCTGTGCCATTCATATTTAAGTACAGAAGAAATCAACAGAGAAACATACACTGTAATTGGATTTAATTTTCCATTTCAGCTCTCTCTGTCTTCGTTTGCTGATTTCTGAAAAAAGAGCAGTGCCTTTTCCTTACCAACACTAACCCGTGAGCCTGAATCTATCCCCACTTGACTCCTGTTGGAACTTGCCTCACTAATCATTCATTCTTCTATCTCCTGTCCATTCCACTCATGCTGTGTTTAATCACATGCTCTAAGTCCCTCCTGTGTAACAGTGTGTTAAGATGGGTAACAGGACAGATGTGCCTCCACCCCCACCCCAGCCCTCTTTGTTCTTGTCAGTGGAAAAGGGATTCCTGCTTGTGTGTGATCTACATGCATAAAGCTTCTTCCAGTTCTTTTAGTAGTCAGAGTAGACACCCAGTGTGAATGGTCCTTTCCATAGCACAACTCCACAGGGAATGTTTGGAAGTGCAAAGGAAAGCCCAGAGATGAGTTAGGAGTAGGAGGAGAAGACCTCACCTGCTCATCATGAAAAGCTATCCAGGATTTCTGAGCTGTAGACAGGCCACTGGGTATGGGGCAGGGGAGGTATTATGACCTGTGAGGAAATTCCCTGGAGTGAAGAGTGGTCAGTATGATTGTAGGAATAATGATGTCAAGTCCAAGTCCAGAATCACCTCTGGCTATGGACTGTGATTACCACCAAATCAGTAAAAGTTTACTCCTTCCCACAGCATTTCTGTTTTTAAAGTGCTTTGGGGGAAATAAAGGAAAGGAAAGGAGTCCAGTCCAGGATACAAGTGGGGATAGACAAGACCAGAGGCTACACTTGGAGAATACAGAAAGAGAGACCACTGTGGAGACTGACCCAGCAGCCTCCCTTGTCCATAAATATACTCAAAGCAGAGCTTTGAAAGGGACAGGGAGATTAATTTACATGGGGGTGCAAAAAATAATCTGATATGAGTCTTATCTCCTGCCCTTGTGTACCCACCATACTTTATATTTTACCTCCATTAATTTTTATAACACCTATCCCCTCGTGCGTGGCAAATATGCATATACATATTTGCCCTTGCCACTAAGCCATGAATTCCCTAAGAGTAGAGTCATTCATTCATTCAACAAACATTTATTAAACACCTGCTGTATATCAGGCACAGAGATAGGCTATGGTCATGCAAAGATGAAAAAGACACAGACTGTGGACTTGTTTTTGATGAGCCCTCAATCTAGAGAAACAAAGGTACAAAAGGAAAAGTAGATCTTCTCTTCGTGTCTGTATATGCCTGAGAAATGCTGGGCTCGCAATGCTTATTTGTTAAGTAAATGTGTATTTGAAAAGGGACATAGACAAATTAGACTATAAATGCATTCAACAAGAGAAACCATTGGAGAAAAAGAAATATGTCTAAGTTATTGGGTGACCCTAGTATGCACCTGCTTCTATTCTTTGGAATTATATAGGATAGTGCAACTATCTTCTGGGAGGAAATTGACCTGTGTACGTTTTACGTTTTCTAGATGTCGATTCTGTGAGTGTTTCATGAGACAAGAGCTCATGCTCATTTGTTCTCTAAGTATCACCCTTGAAAACCCAAAACACTGTGCTTTCTGCATGCAATTAGAAAAAAACAAGATGACGTTGAAAATTAATAGTTAAAAACCATGCATGGAATAGATGACACAGTGTTATTAAATCACCAAAAATTCAATAAAGAAAATGGGAAAGAATTATTTCCCAATTATTGTTACTTGGCTTCATCTTAAGTTTTGTTACATATTTTAATAAAAGGGTTTTTTTCTCCTCTTGCTGGTTTAATCCTGGGCTTTCCCACATTTTGAAATTTTGTAAACCAGATGAAAGCTGAATGGTCAGAAAGGAATGTGGAATGCAAGAAAGGCATGGCAAATAGCAGAAAATTGTTAATGTGGCAATAGTGATACTAGAAACATAAGACAGCAAGAATTGAAGTATAGGTCATTGTTTGTGCTCTTCAGGGAGCCTCCCGGTTTAGATTTTGGTTCAGTGATAGGTGGCCCACCAGGCCAGACTTGACTGTAAACTGAGTATGTTGCCAATTGTGGTCTAGTCCCCCAACCCTGGTGCCTTAGTCAGGTTTCTTGATTACAAACAACAGAAACATCTCTGGTTAACTTAATCAGAGAAGAAAGATTTTGGAAGAATAGAGTATAGCTCACAGAATCAAAAGCAGGCAAAGACCCAGATCAGGCAGGAACCAGGAAAAAGTACTGCAAAGCCAATTTGGCCATAGGATTGCTCTACCTAGGGTGCTCCCACTAGTGCCAGTGTCACTACCCCTGAAGCCACTGCCAGTGATCACTTTCTGGGCTTTTGATGGTGCAATAATCAATCTCTCTCCAATACAGTGCCTTTGTGTCAGCACCTGACTGACTATGCAGAGATCACAAGTCCTTGCTTTGTCTGCCAGGGAACAAGAAGAGGAAATATGCATCCCATCCTCCTAGCTTTATAGCGAGAGGTGGGCCTTGCTTTCTGTGTATCTTAGTGTCCTTGTTTATGTTT
>PVKH010006967.1:0-20567 GCA_004027955.1 Chaetophractus vellerosus | reverse complement strand
TCTCAAGGCAGTCCGCCCGTTCAAGGAGGCCCGGGGACTGAACCCGGGGCCTCCCATGTGGTAAACCCGTGCCCTACCAACTGGGCTATACAGCCGGCCCCAGAATTTGTTTTTAACACCCACCTAGCCCTTACTGCCCACCCAGCTGTTTCCAATCCATTACCAAGTCCTGTCACTTTTTATCTCCTAAATAACCCAAGCCTGTCTGCTTCTTTCTACTTCTACCACCACAGCCTTAGGCCAAGATGTCATCATCTCTCTTCTGGGCTCTGCACTAGCCTTGTTATCTACTCTTAGCAGTCTCCTTTTCTTTTGCACAGTGGTCAGGATAGATTTGACCCATTCCAGCTAATTAGTACTCTTTATTCAGTTTTCAGCTCAAGGAAACCCCTAGATAAATTCCCAATTATATTCATTCCCTTTCTTGTATATACCCCAATTATAGTTTTAATTTTCTATTTGTATTTGAGGAGGGTGTGATTCTCTCTCTAGATTCCCATGAGGGCAGAGACTGTCTTTACCTCATCCTCACAAATATTTGATAAATAAGTGAATAAATGCATGAACTGATTCCCTAGGATAATGACTAAGACATTAAACTCAGTAATTTAAACCTAAGTGTTTATTTTAAAGTACAAATTTGTTATTTTAGCAGGGAACAAGCTTTCATTTTTAAAGAGTAAAATCTTTTGGGGGAATTTATAGTATAGGTAATTTTCATGTACATGTTAAATGTGAAATTTCTTTCTACAGAACCAAAAACTCAGAAATTGAGTCATAAAAGAGGAAGTAATACTGGCACTCTTAGAAGAGTACTCTTAACACAAGCAAAGGTAACTACACTAAACATATTTAAAGATCAGTGGAAAATCCATTCTTATTCTTAGATTTCAGTTAGATAATTGATAATTTTGTGTCTCAATTTTAAAAATCTTATTACTTATTTTTTGCGTCATTTTATTTACATATCTTTGAGACAGCAAGAAATTGCCTAATTTTTTTTTAGATTTTTTTTGTTCTTGGGATCTGAAAGATTCTTATATGTAAATACAAATATTACAGAGAAAGTGAATATGATAGCCAAAATGTGGATTATGAGGATACAAATACATTAACTGATTACTGGCAAAATCAGAACAATCCAATGACAGCAGAGCTCAAGTAAGTGATTTTTGATCCCACCAAAAATATATCCTTTTCCTTGGTTTAATCCTTTTTCTCAAATGTAACATTATTTTTTTCAGTTACTTTTACTAAGTAAGTAGCAAAGGAAAACATTATTTACTACTGAATCTCTAAAAAATCATAAGTGTCTTTATTCAAATACTAAAAATTTAACAATACTTAGAAGTATGTGGTTATATGAAGAAAGTATACATTAGACACATATCTTTGGAAAATATGATGGTAGAAATCACTTCTATATTGAACACTTCTCATAAATATCATTCACTATAAAAAAGTATTTCTATTTTGAGTTTATGAATACTTTAATCTTTCACTTATAAAGCAGTATTGTTGAGTTGCAAGCTATATATAGCAAAGATAAGTGCCAATGTGTTATGAGCATACATCAACACTTTGGGAGAAATGGTTAAAGGATTTGGAAGTCAGAAAAAATATTTTTAAAAATGGAAGTATTCTATTTTCTAAAACCCTTGAAGGTTATTTAAATATTTTATTTAATTATTCTTTAAGACAACATGTTGTGTTAGGATAAAATACATATTCAGAATTTCAAATCTTTTACAAACTTAGCACAAGTAGTTGCAAATACATTGATTGCTTATATGTCAGACTGCCAATCAAAGTGAAGATAAATGTCCATGTAGTGTAAGTGGCAACTCTCTACAAGACTGTTACTTTCAGTACTCCTCCAGGCTTGTAAACTCAACATATAAGTAAGATCAACATCTAGTTTGTTTACAGGTTATATCCTATATTTCTACGTATACCCAGTTCTGGTATCTTTAGTTACTAGCATGAAAAGAATGTCAATAAAACATAGTTTCTTTTTGGACTTAAAAAGATATTAGGTTATTGTTTCCTATTAAACACATAGAGCGTATTATCTAAGTGGAGAAAAAGTAACCAAAAGAAAGAAAATTATTGCTTATTTATCTTTTTCTGGCAATGTGTGTTTCTTTTAATAGAATCAATTTGCAGCAGTAAATACCCCAAAGAAAGAAACTTCTCAGATTGATGGACCATCTTTAAACAATACTTATGGTTTCAAAGTCAGCGTACAAAATTTACAGGAGGCAAAAGCATTACATGAGGTAAAACTGCAACAGTAAGATCACTTACATGGTGTTTAACTCATTTTATTCTATAGAACAAGTATGGAAATTTTCTAATGAGTGAAGAATACATTGGATTCTATCTTTGTTCATTTTTTTTTGTTCTTATTATTTTCACTATTTTATATATTTATATAAAATGGGTAGAGAAACTTTTAAGACAGCCATCAGTTGCTGATATTGCTTTGTGGTTTTACAACTTTCACAAATCTTAGGGCTGGAATTATAGAAGCTAAAATTAGAATAGATTTTTGAACTATTAGAAAATCTCTCTATTGCTATTCTGTTCACCCAAACATGATATTTACTTGTATTTTCTGTTTGGTTGGTTTAGTGGATTAGAGTTTGCTACAAAAGAACATAAATTCATTCCCTCTCATAATCTCTAACTAAGTTACTTTCACACCACAGACCACATTCCAAAACCTAGGAAGTTGTTTTGCAAAAATGTGTATCAGTCACAGTATGGACTGGAAAAATGTGTGGGTGGGTCACTACAAATTTATCTGTATTACAGAAAATACAATTCAATGCACATACCTCACTGGCAGTAACTTGGAAATCAGAGCATATTGTTTATACCTGTACTAATCAATATGGTAGCCACTGGCAACATGGCTAGTGAGAGAACTTAAAATATGGTTTATATAAAAGTATATTTGGAACACATTAGGTATATATAACTACTTTTTCAAATGTAAATTTTATGAAATCTAAATACAAATCAATTATTTCCCTAGAAAATTTAGCATCTGAATTGAGATGTACTGTTAGTACTGTTAGTGTAAAATATATTTCAAAGCATAAAAGACTTAGGAAAAAGAATATAAAATATTTCATTAATAATTTTTATTTTAAAGATTTATTTTTTATTTATTACATATCCCCCCACTTCTGCTTGTTCTTGCTGTGGATCCATTCTTCTGTGTTTTTCTATGTTTTGCTTCTTGTCTCCCCCCATCTTTGCGGCGGCGTGCCGAGTCAGCTCTCCGCGGCAGCGGCTCGCTCCATTCGTGGGTGGCTCCATTCCGTTTTCACGGGCGGCTCCGCTCCATGTTTTGCGGGCAGCAGTCCTCCATGTTTTTGCGGGCTGCCAGCTTCCGTGCTTCGCAGGCAGCAGCTCCGCTTCTCACGGGTGACTTTGCCATGCCCGTGGGGGCTCCGCCCTGCCCGTGGCAGCTTTTTTTTGCCTTGCCCACGATGGCTTTTGCCCCGCCCACAGCGGCTTGCCTTTCTCAAGGCCGTCTGCCCACTCAGAGAGGTCCCCGGGAACCGAACCCAGGGCCTCCCATGTGGTACCCCAGCGCGCTCTTTATCCACTGAGCTATCTAGCTGGGCCCTCATTAATAATTTTATATTGATTATATGTTAAAATAGTAATACTTTAGATAGGTAAAATGAAAATATTTTAAAATTAATTTCACCTATTTTTACTTTTTTAAATGTATCTACTAGAAAATTAAAAATTACCTATGTGGCTCTCATATTTTTATTGGACCATGCTGGTTTATATGGCTGTTTTATGTCTTTGCCCTTAGAGCGGATAATTAGTAACCACCTATAAGTTGTGATTGGATTTTTACGGGGTTTTTGTTTTGCTTTGATTTTGGTATATAGTCACTTCTGTCTTACAACTGTTCTAAGGATTGAATTAGCATGTAATCATTTTTTATCTTAAATTTGAACTGAGAATCATATTGTTTAAGAATTAGATTACATCGTAGTCTAATTTCCCTCATTTATTCATTTGTGCATTTTTTTCATTCAACAGCATGCATTTTGTTCTTATATTGTACCTGGCCCCTAAAGCCCATATAAATGAAGTAATAAATTCAGGAATACATATCCTATTAGAAGTACCCCCAAAATCAGAAAATTAAAAGAAATATTTGTTAAAAAATATTTATTAAAGCAAAGTTGGTTGTGTTAGCCTTAACCTATAGACTTTAGCAAAAAGGCTTGTTTTATTTGATTAATGTAATTTCCTTCATTATACTCTTATTTTATTCTTCATAACCCCATCTCAGAATCATGAGCCCTCTTGAAGTTAATATCAGTCAAGTAATCTGCTTGGTTGCTGATAGCTTCCTCCCCCCACAAGCTTTCTTCATCTCAAGGCACATTCTAAACAGCCACCTGGTGGTCAAAACAGGAAATGGACCCAAAAAAATCTGCACTATTCTGTGTTCCTTATTTTCTAAGGAAATTATGCCCACAGCATTGTCTTCCAGTTTCCCATTACCCTGGTGTAATCTCTCTCCTTTTACATAAAAATAATCAAGATAAAGATTGTAACCTTTGTCCCCTCTTCTCACTTAATCTCTTGTCTAATTACACTCAGTAAATTTCTCTCCATTTGTTTGCTGAGAAAAAAATGCCCCTGTGAGCAGTAATACATTTATATCAAGGGCTAGAAAGGCAAATTTTGAGTGTGAACTTTGACTAGTACATAAATAGTACCATCAACCTCCTAGACTCTTTTTACCTGAAGTTATGTTCACAGTTTTCCCAGTCTTCCCACATGTTCATCCTTTCCTAATTAAACTCTTGGTTTGGTTTGATTTGGGGGATAGATTTCATGTTTTGAAGTTTTGTATTTACTAAGTTAATACATGCTTATTGTAAAAAAAAAAAAAAAACCTGATCGTGAAGAGTATACACTTAAAAGTGAAAGCTCTTTCCCTTAGCTCCCCGTTTTACTTTCTCTGATTTTTTTAAAGGATTAGTTTGGGTTTTATAAAACAGAAACAACAATACATATTTCTTAAGGAAGGTGGTAAATTTGTGGGTGTTTGTTTTATTTTTCCTTATACCTTAACACATATATAATTAATGTATTACATGTACATGGTAAAAAAATTCAATCAGGACAAAAAGATTTACACTGAAAGTAACTCCCTCCCACCTTAGGCTCAACAGTTCTATATTTTTCATGTTTCTTTGCAGACATTTTCTGTGCATGTGTTTACATTTTATGTAGAGAGAGAAGCTACTACACCCACTGTTTCCATTTATCAGTATATTACGGTAATCTTTCCATATTAGGACATACAGACTTAGCTCATTGTTTTGAAAGTTTTAAAGGTTACAGAGTATTCCATTGTTTGGTAGTCTTTATGTATGCCATGTAATTTATATAACTCAGATATTTAGGTTTATTCCCAGTCTTTTGCATTACAGTCTTAAGTGAGCATCCTGTACACACATTTTTGCACATTAGGAGTATATCTAAAGGATAACGTCTCAGGAGAAGTGCTAGATCAAAGGATATGTCCATTTTTAATTTTGATAGATATTTCTAAATTTTCTTCCAAAGAGAGTTGCCAAATTATATTCTCACTACTAGTGAGAGCTGTACATTCACGTTTCTTCAACAGTTTTCATGCAAAATGAATCACAAAATACAAATCCTTTGTAAATTTTATATGAGCTGAATAATTACTAATATTGTAGCAGTTGTCTACTATTTCCCATTGCCAGGTATGTATACATGATAAAATTAATAGCCATAGTTCCAGCTGTAATCATGAGCTAAATTAGCCTTTGTAGCCCAACCTATATTTTGTTTTTTAATTCAGAGTTTCTGCTAATTCTGTCTTGATTTTAGGAGGACTGAAGGATTACATTTATGTAGAGTTGTTATTAGCATAGGATAATGAGTGTGAAAAGCAAAATATTAAATTTTGTCAAAGACAGAATTTGCCTGGACAAAACTCTGCCTGATCTTTTCAGGAACAACTGTAATTGAAAATCTGCCTATACATGCAAAAGTCTGAATTTAAGTAGCCGTCAAGTAGTAGAGAATTAATAGGTAAGAGCTCTAAGCTAAGAAACATCTCTTTTTAGTTTAAACTACAGATAAAACTATAGTTTAATTAACTGGGTAAAGAGTAAAAGAGTGTTGAATGCACAACCACTTGGCCTAGTCATTCTCTTTCTCAAACAGGAATTGAGAGACACTGTATGTATCTTAAACAAATGGTTTTAAGTATGTACTGTCATTTCTTGAGCAGAGTTTCTGAACTAAAAACTTGAATTGATTTAATGAATCTTGGAAGTGAAAATCTGTAGTTTTACGCTCTAGGGTATTAAATTATGACCATGTCCTTTATAGCTATTTTTTCTGCAATTTTACATACATTTTTCTTTAAAGTCTTAGTGAAAGATACTTCTTTCAGCATGTCTCAAAAAAAAAAGGCATAATTTCTATTTCTTTTTATAGGTGCAAAATCTTACCCTAATCAGTGTGGAGTTACATGCTCGAACTAGACGAGACTTAGAACCAGATCCTGAATTTGACCCAATATGTGCTCTGTTCTACTGCATCTCATCTGACACTCCACTCCCAGATACAGACAAAACAGAACTCACAGGTGTAATAGTGATTGATAAAGACAAGACAGTCTCAGGTCAAGGTATTGTTCATTTATGTTAATTATATACTTCCCCACCCTAAGATGAACGTTTTGACGGGAATCTCTGCTGATGATCTAAACCAGGAGTTCATGAGCGTGAATTGAAATTCAAAAAAAAACATTCGTGTGGGGATGCGTTGGTGCGGGTGTGATATATTTATTAAATAATGCACAGTATAGTGTGGACTTAGTAAGGGGTCCATGATTAAGAGGATCCCTTAAGGTTAAGAACCCATGATCTAAACCAATTAAGCAGAACAACTCCTTTCTAAAATGTTTGCTGAGGTAGTGGTAGGAAGTGTTATATATGACTTTGTCCTGGATTCGTTAATTCTTACTTGAATTATTGTCAAAAGTCAGAAGCAATACAATATAGGATCTTTTTTTTAAAAGATTTATTTTTCATTTATTATATATCCCCCCTTTCTGCTTTGTTCTTGCTGTGTTCATTTTTGCATTCTTCTGTGTCTGCTTGTCTTCCCCCACTGCAGCGACCCGCCGAGTCAACTCACCGCGCGGCGGCCTGCCTGCTCGCAACGGCTTGCCCTGCTCACGGGGGCTTGCCCTGCCCGTGGCGGCTTGCCTTCTCAAGGCAGTCTGCCTGCTCGAGGAGGCCCCGGGAAACAAACCCAGGGCCTCCCATGTCGTAAACCAGAGCCCTACCAATTGGGCTACAGCCAGCCCTCAATATAGGATCTTAAAATTTCTAATTAGCATATCTAATTTGTTCTAAATATCATTTGAAAAATAATAATTGTGAATACAGAAACCAAATGAAATATTTCTAGGTTGGGTGGACAGTCTTCCCTTTAGTATTCATGTGCTGATATTTTGTTGCTAATACAGGGCTTCTTTTGCTTTAGAAAGTTAAGTTACTACTATGAGTAAGTTCATGGTTTATACAGACTTTTAAAATATATTCTAACTTTGTTTATATCTTTTTCTAAATATATAACTTCTGGTTAAGAGGTTCTTCATTTATTATACCCTATCAGGCATTTTATAGAACATCAAGTGTCCTTCAGCAATTTTAAGTAGTAACCACTACAAATGAATTCAGTCAGCTAAGGAGATAGTCTTAGTATAGATCAAAACCATATAGGGATTTGCAGTTTAATCAGTGGTACACGCGAGCTGGTTTGTGCCAGTTCATAAGCCAATTGAAATCAGTCATGATAGGAAGTCTTCATATCATGGAAATAGGCATATGCTACAATTCAGGGCATGTTGTTATTGTTTGTTTGTATTTTTCCTAGAGAGCTAATTGTTAAACGTTTTCCAGCATACCACTGATTAAAATATTCTTTACTAAGCAACATTCTTCCTGTTAGGAAGAGTAAAGATAGCTACAAGTAATAAAAGATCTTTATGGATAATATATTATCATCTGGGGAATTTCATGAATGTAGGCTTTTCAGGAAAATAATTGAAAATATGAAATATGGATTTTTGTTTGCATATTAAATTAGAAACCTTTAAGAAAGTTTTCAAGAAATTAGATTAATTATATTTTTACTTTGGAGAACACGCTCTTAATTTGAAATATTGCTGTAATGTAATTTCATACAAAAATAAGAGATAATATTACTTATACACCTATATATAATGAAAATTTTTATTTATTTCTTAGATATCAGATGTCAGACACCATTACTTATTAGATCTGGAATTACAGGACTAGAAGTTACCTATGCTGCTGATGAGAAGGCACTTTTTAATGAAATTGCAGATATAATAAAAAGGTATTGTTTTGTATTTTCTGATTTTTCCAATTTTTGTTCAGAGGGTCCTTTCTTGGTATTGCTGATAATATAGGTAAAAGTGGGAAAGATGTAGAGAATCCTTTCCTGGGGCCCTTAAAAATAGTGAATTATCCCTGGAAAGAATATTTTGCACACCCCAGCCCCTTGCCACCCTTACCGGCATTTCCAACCAGATTAGAGAAAGGAAAAAGGATATTCTGTTCTTAAAGTTGAGGTGCCAGTGAAATAGTGGGGAACTAAAATTCCCCACTAAAATTGAATTGAATTATTCATTATATAGACTTCTACATTGGAAGCTAACCACTATTTTAATATTCTTTTCTTTTTTCTTTAAGGAAAATGTTTTCTGATTTATAAGCAAGCTTTTTTTTTTTTCAAAAAGCTTTGGAACATAATCTGTTCATAAATTTAGGACTATCTGGTACATGCTGTCATGTACATAGTCTCCCAAAATCTCTTTTGATCATTTGATAATTGGTCTTGATGGTTAATAGTAGAATCTTTTCAAAGTTTATGAAGAGGATTTTTTTGTCAAAAATATTTTAGTTTAAAAATAAAATAATTAAACAGATCTCTTGTATATTGTTGAGTGTTATTCTTGGGTAACCATGGGCTCTCTTATTAAATGCTTCACTTATCTAGAAATTTAAGGTTTCTGCCCATTGCTAGGTTTAGGTTTTTAAGTGCCTAAAGCAGTCTAGAAAATACTCTTTGGATTCTGTTACCATACAAAAAAGCTGTCTTTGAGCATGTTGTTACCCTCAGCATTTTCAGTTCTGATTATATTGTTAAACCCTTTCCTTTAAAACTGAGATGATATTCTACGTTAAAGAATAAACATATTCTACAGACTTGACATCTGAGTCTCAGATAGATTAACATAAGCCATATTGAAAACTGGAAAATCAGAAAATGGGCTAACTACAAAACAATTAAAGGACAGAGCATCAAAAATGATATGCTGCTACCCACCACTCTAGGGAGGAAAAAAAGAGGAATTTTTGTTTGTTTGTTTTATAATTTATAGCACTAGTAACTGAGGCTAGTCTTCCTATTTGAGTCTTGCCTTTGGCGGTCCTACCTTTTATCTTCTCACCAAGGTTGACATCAGCATGTCAAATGCTTTCAGGGCCCACACTTTTAATTCTACAAATAACTTGGCCCACAGAACATGTAAGAGTTTTAATCAGTACTATTTTGTGAGCCAGTACATGTCCAATAATGTCCCTTTATGCTTGTCTTCTCTTTGTTTAGGCATATTCCCCAAAACAGGATTACCTGACAACATACGAATTTCATCAGTCATTTACAAGTGTAGTAACTTTCTTAATTATCCATAACACAAATTATTCTAGTTATTAAGAAAAAGATGGTAAAGGAAAAATAAACAGAATAGAACCAACTTCTGGTTCTTAATTTAAAAGACCATATTATTGTTACAAAGAGAAAAAAAATGCTTAAATTAATATCAACATTTCAATTTTGTAATATCCTTTATATATCAGTCCACACAACACCCAAAAAAAATTTTATTCTTTCAGTCCACCTTAAAGTAACAGTGCTAAGAGCATAGGCTTTGGAGTCAGCCAGCCCTGTATTTTAGTCTTGAGGAGGTTACTTATCTCTCTAAGCCTTAGTTTCCTTATCTGTAAAATGGGTAGTAGATATGAGTATTAAATGAGGTAATGGACATAAAACTCTTAGCTTCGTGCCTGGTATACAGTCATCTGTTAACTACTAAGTGCTAAATTTAAAGATGAATAAAATACAGATGTACCATCTCCAAAGACTTTATTATCCTTATTTTTCCATTCTGAATATTTACCTCCTCAGGTGGCAAACATAAAAAAGTAGTATGAAGTGATATATCTCAAAGTACATCCAAATCTATTTTCTTCTTGCCACAATTGTTTTTCTATAGCTCCTTGGACTATTAATGATTTTACTTTTTGTCCAGTCTCTAACTTAAATATAAGTTCTGATTCCTCTTTTCTCCTCTTCCCTGCATCCATTTACATTCTATCCATTTATTTAACCTCAGAATTATTTTTCCCTTCCATGCCCCTTGTCACTGCCTTAAATAGAGCCCCTTCATCTCTCATCTGTACCATGTTAGTGGGTTATTTAAAATATTAATTGTGAAGCACCTTTTTATCTGCACAAGCAAATGTACCCATCATCAGCCTTTACAGTTATCGACACATGGCCAGTTTTGTTTCACCCATGCCTCTTCCCACTGGATTATTTTAACATACCCCAGATTAATACTTTAGTAGTATGTATCTCTGAAAGATAAGCGTTCTTTTTTTTAGCTTAATCACAATATCAATATCATACCTCGAAAAAGAACACTAATTCCTTAATATCAGGTATCCAGTCAGTACTCTCATTTCCCCGGTTGTGCATGTACGCGTGTGTGTGTCTCTCTCTCAACTTTTCGTTTGTTCCAATCAAGGTCCCAAAATGTCCACATACTTCATTTGGTTGATAATATTTTTTAAGTCTCCTTTAATCAGTAGTTTCGCCCTTTCTCTGTTTTGTTTTGTTTTCTTGCAATATATTTATTAAAGAAACTGGGTCATTTTCTCTGAAGAGTTTTCCACGTTCTGTGTTTGCTTATTGCATCTCTGTCATTTAACGTATTCCTTTGTTCCCTATATTTCTTGTAAACTGGCGGTTAGAGTCACGTTCCTTTTGTTGTTTTGTTACATCACGTCAGAAGGCAAGTAATGTTAATGTCTGGGTCTCGCTCTATTTGTGCTATTAATATTGATCATTGAGTATAGGGGTTGTCAGGTGATCTATCCATTATAAAGTTCACCATCAGGTTTTCACATAACAGTTTTAGCAGCCATTGGTGCTAACTATCTAGATTCTTTAATTTATCAGGAATTGCAAAATGGTGATATTCTCCTTTTTTTAAAAAAATGTATTAGCTGGAAATCTGTAAAGAAAAAAGAATGACTACTCTAAAATACAGTTTGTACAGGAAAGGATAGGCAAATGCTTAGATTTTTTCCCCCTGTATTTACCTTTATTCCAGATGATGAATTGGTTTCCTAGCATCCTCCAAAAGAGACCAGTGTTTTTGTTTCTGTATAGATTCATTTATTTTAGTGTTAAGAATTCGTGGATTTTTAACTGTATTTGATATGTTTCAGGTCCATTGCAGTTAATATTCTTTTTGATGCTCTAATTGTCTCATCTTTGGCCAATGGGCACTTGGACACTTTTGACAGAATACAAGTAGTTTTTCATAGCTTCTCTGATTTCTTATAAGATATTCCTGACTCAACCTTATATATTTCTGCCCCTAACTTGGAATCAGCATTTCTTCAAGGCATGCTGATTACTTTTATTGGTAAATGGTATTTAGAAACTGTACTCCGGGCATTATGGGTACTTATTGCTATTAGATTTGTCATTGTTTTTAGGTCTCATCAGTAGACTGAGCAGGAAGTACTTCCTTTTAATAAGAGAAAATACATGATGAGTACATACTGATATTTCAAATTTAGTGTGCCAGGGTTTCATATGAAGGTTTTATCACAATTCCTGACACATTAATAAGCACTCAATAAATGTGAAATTATCATTACTCCATTAATAATAAACAACTCCTGTTTGAGAACCTTAATAAGACTATTTTAATAAGCAGCTTGATTAGTGTCTACCATGTTTTGACTTTGATTGAGCTAAGTAAAACATGAACAGATAAAAGAAAAGTATGGAAATGGGAAATTTTAAAGCTGATCATTTCCAATCCTCTAGAGCCTATCCTTAATGTTCCTCTCTTCAACTTTTCTCCCTATCTTTTCTAGGTCTTATAACCTTATTTCTGTTCCCTTCTTGGCAAACTTCCCCTGTCCCTGAAGGATAAAAAGTATCCAATCAGATAGGTGAGAATAGAATTGTTCAAAAACCACAACCAGCCACCAGAGGAATTTTACCTGCGTGTGTGGTCATCCTTCTTTAAACTATTCTGAGTATTATGCTTCATAAATATGGCTTGTCTACATTATTTTATAAATATTCAGTTATATATTTAAGAATTACAATCACATGTTAAGTTTTTATTAGTGAAAGAGAAAAATTGAGGCATTTTTACTCTTCTCTTAACTTCTTCCATCCTTTACAAGGAGATGAGGGAAATCCCTGAATCTTTGACACGGAATAAAGCAACAACATTTGACCCAATATGTTTGTAGGTTCCCCTCAAATAAAATTTGTTACAAGAAAATTTTAACTTAAGTAAATATGAAAGTAATTTAACTTAAGTTAATCCAGTTCCTTCAAATTTGTTAGGGCAAAAAGTCAGTAATTCTTTTTTTTTCCTGAGAAATAACATATTATCTATGTGTTTTTCCGTATACAAATAGAGTTGAAATTTCTGAGAAGACTGCTTAATAAGTGTTTACTGGTTAATAGAAAAGCCAAATGGTTCTTTTCACCAACCTATAAACAAATTTTCTTGGTAGAAAGTGCCATATGGCTGGTAATTCTGGAACAAAGATCAGAATCGTAATAAGCAAAAGAATGCAAGACAGTGTGCAACTATGATGCAAATACTTATTCTCAGAGATCAGAAGCTAAACAGATAAACTAATTCTTAAAAAGGAAGTTCAGTGTAACACCCAGCACCTTTCTACATCTTTATTGATACTGACTTCATCAACTCTTCCATTATAACTGAACTCTTGTTAGATCAAATACATCTCCCTGTTTAGCTAAGTGTGTAATGGCTAAATTTGAAGAACTGGGGCAAAAGTATTAAGTAGCTCTAAGAATTGCCATTAACACACACACCAAAACCAAACGGTTGACTGCTTAATACTAAGAGTAATTAAGGACAAGTGTTACGTTGTTGCCACAGTTTATCTTGACTTTAAGAGAAGAATTCAGAAGATTCCCAGAGTTCCTATCATGTACACTTCTAAGCACAGGTACAGCAGGAAGAGGATGCCAGATGATTACAGAGCCCTTCTGTTACAACATTTATATAGTCACTTCTTCTAACTTCATCTCAATTTATCTGATGCCAAATTATGAAACATCTTGTTATTGCAAGAGTTATTATTCCAGTCAGCTACTTGCTCTGTTGAGTTGGTTAAGTGGTTAAGTACACTCAGTTTTTAATAATGTTTTAGAAATAATTTTGTCTCAATTAAAAAGTTGTCTATATTTATAGATTGCTACTGCTGAGAGATGACTGCCAAAAAAATAAAAACAAAAAGTTACCTTGTGCTTCTCTTTTTATTTTTAAAAAACAAATCACTTTTATTGATATATATTAATAAAGCATACAATTCATCCAAAGTATATAATCAGTGGTACTTGGTATATACACATAGTTGTGCATTCATCACTTCAATCATTATTGGAGCATTTTCATTAGTTCAATAATAATAATAAACAAAACCAGACAAACAAGAAAATTCTTTACCTCTCAATCTCTTCTATGTTTCCCCTGCCGTACACAGCTGCTATTTCTGTCATTCTCGCACATTTATTTATTTATTTTTAAGTAGTTCTATTGAGATATATTCACATACCCATCCAATCTATGCAAAGTGATAATTAGTGATTTTAGTTCATCTCAATGTTGTGCATTCATCACCACAAAAGATTTTAAAACAATCTCATTACTCCAAAAAGAAAAACTCCACACCCCTTAGCATGCCTTCCCCAGCCCTACATAACCACTAGTCTAATATTATCTTCATAAATTGATTTATATTTGCATTTTATGTAAGTGGAATCATGCAATATGTTACACAATATATTTAGTTCATAGTAGCTCCATCATACATCATTTGTCCTTTTGTGTCTGGCTTGCTTCATTCAACATAATGTCCTCGAGGTTCCTCCGTGTTGTCATATGCTTTAAGACTTCATTTCTTCTTACAGCTGTGTAATATTCCATCATGTGAATACAACACAATTTATCCATTCATAGGTTGATGGACACCTGGTTGTCCAACTTTTGGCAATTGTGAATAACACCACTATGAATATCAGTGTGCAGCTGTCTGTTCATGTCACTGCTCTCAGTTCTTCTGGGTATTTACCCAGTGGTAGTATTACAGGGTCACATGGCAAATCTATATTCAACTTCTTTAAGAACTGCCAAATAGTCCTCCACGGTGGCTGTACCATTCTTCATTCCCACCAACAGTGAATAAATGTTCATTTCTCTCCACGTTCTCTCCAGCACTTGAAGTTCTCTGTCTTTTTAATAGTGGCCATTCTGATAGGTGTGAAATGATATCTCATTGTAGTTTTGATTTGTATTTCTCTAATCATTAGTGATGTTGAACATTTTTTCATGTGTTTTTTTGCCATTTGTATTTCTTTGGACAAACGTCTATTCAAGTCTTTTGCCCACTTTCTAATCAGGTCATTTGTCTTTTTATTGTTGAGTTGTAACATGTCATATCATGGATATTAAACGTTTATCGGACATGTGATTTCCAAATACTTTTTTCCATTGAGTTGGCTACCTTTTTACCCTTTTGACAAAGTCCTGTGAGGTGCAAAAGTGTTTAATTTTGAGGAGGTCCCATTTATCTATTTTTCCTTTTGTTGCTTTTGCTTTGGGTATAAAGTCTAAGAAACTACCACCTACCACAAGGTTTTTAAGATGTTTCCCTGCATTTTCTGCTAGTAGTTTTATGGTCCTGACTTTTATATTTAGGTCTTTGATCCATTTTGAGTTGATTCTTGTATAGGGAGTGAGATAGGGGTCCTCTTTGATTTTTTTGGTTATAGAGATCCAGTTCTCCTGGCACCATTTGTTGAATAGGCTGTTTTCTCCCATTACCATGGCCTCGGTAGGTTTATAAAATACAAGCTGACCATAGAGATGAGGGTTTCTTTCTGGACTCTCAATTCTATTCCACTGATTGATGTGCTTATCTTTATGCCTGTACCATGCTGTTTTGACCACTATAGCTTTGTAATATGTTTCAAAGTCAGGCAATGAAATTCCTCCCATTTCGCTCTTCTTTTTTAGAATGCTTTTGCCTGTTTTGGTGCACTTTCCCTTCCAAATGAATTTGGTAATTGCCTTTTCTAATTCTATAAAGTAGGCTGTTGGAATTTTGATTGGTATTGCATTGAATCTGTAACTCAGTTTGGGTAGGGTTGACATCTTCATTATACTTAGTCTTCCATTCCATGAAAACAGAATGTCTTTCCATTTGTCTAGGTTTTCATTGATTTCTTTTAGCATTGTTTTGTAGTTTTCTGCATATAGGTCCTGTACTTCTTTGGTTAAATTGATTCCTAGGTATTTGAGTCTTTTTTGTTGCTATTGTAAGTGGAATTTTCCCTCTGATTTCCTCCTCAGATGTTAAGTAGTAGTGTACAAAACATTACTGATTTTTGTGTGTTGATCTTGTATCCTGCCACTTTGCAAACTCATTTATTTGTTCAAGTAGCTTTGTGGTAGACACTTCAGAATATAGGATCATGTCATCTGCAAATAGGGAACGTTTTACTGTCTCTTTTCCTATTTGGACGCCTTTAATTTTTTTTTTTTCCTCATCTAATTGCTCTAGCTAGAACTTCAAGACAATGTTGAATAACAGTGGTGACAGTGGGCATCTTTGTCTTGTTCCCATCTAGAGGGAAAACTATCAATCTTTCCCCATTGAGTACAGTGTTGGTATGGGTATTTCATGTATGCCTTTTATCATATTGAGGAATTTTCCTTCTATTCCTATCTTTCGAAGTGGTTTTATCAAGAAATGATATTGGATTTTGTCAAATGCCTTTTCTGCATCGATTTACATGATCATGTGTTTTTTTTCCCTTCAATTTGATAACGTGGTATTTTACATTGGTTTTCTTATGTTGAACCAGCCTTGCATACCAGGAATAAATCTCACTTGGTCGTATGTATAAGTCTTTTGATATGCTGTTAGATTCGATTTGCAAGTATTTTGTTGAGAATTTTTGCATTTATGTTCACTAGAGAGATTGGTCTGTAATTTTCTTTTCTGTAGTGTCTTTATCTGGCTTTGGTATTAGGGTGATGTTTGGTTTATTAAATGTGTTAGGTTATTTTCCCTCCTCTTCAATTTTTTGGAAGAGTTTAAACAGGATTGGTGTTAATTCTTTTTGAAATGCTTGGTAGAATTCACCTGTGACGCCATCTAGTCCTGGACTTTTCTTTTCTGGGAGATTTTTGCTGATGGATTCGATCTCTTTAAATGTAATTGGTTTGTTAAGTTCTTGTATTTCTTGTAGCGTCTGTGTTGGTTGTTTGGGCATTTCTAGGAATTTGTCCATTTCCTCTAGGTTGTCTCGCTTGTTGGCATACAGTTTTTCATAATATCCTCTTATGATCCTTTTTATTTCTGTGGGGTCAGTCGTAACCTCCCCCCTTTCATTTCTGATTGTATTTGCATCTTCTCTCTCTTTTTCTTTGTTAGTCTAGCTAGGGGTTTGTCAATTTTATTGATCTTTCAAAGAACAAGATTTTTGTTTTATTGATTTTCTCTATTGTTTTTTGGTTGTCAATTTCATTTATTTCTGCCCTAATCTTTATTATTTCTTTCCTTCTGCTTGCTTTGGGAATAGATTGCCGGTCATTTTCTAGTTTCTGGTGCTGGTCATTTTCTAGTTTCTCCAGATCTTTGATTTTAGCTCTTTTTTTTTCCATTTAATAATTTATTAAAGTATATCATTCATACATGAACATACATAAACAATAAGTGTATAATATAAGCTCTGAACTTATAAAACAAACGTGCATAGCAACATACAAGGTTCCCATATCTCATTCCACCCCCAATACTTTGCATTGTTTTAAAATATTTGTAACAAATTACAAAAGAGCATCATCAGAGCATTACTACTAACTATAGTCCATATCTTACGTTTGCTGTATTTTCCCCCAAACCACCCATTATTTTTTTGTTCATAAATCATACAATTTATCTAAAATGTACAATCAGTGGCATTTGGTATAATCACAGAGTTGTGCATTCATCATGTCAATATTAGTGTATTTTACTCCAAAAAAGAATAAAACTAGAAACAAACCACTATCATACTCATATGTTAACTCTACTAATTATAAATCTTGTGATGTGCTTTCACCATTTCTTTTCTTTTCCAAAATTTCACAAACAACTTTTTACCAATTCTGCATAGATTAAACCTCAGTTTTCCATTCCCTAACCACATTCTATTCTCTGGTGACTTATATTCTAGCTATTAACTCCATGGGTTTGCTCATTATATTTAGTTCATAATAGGGAAATCTTACAGTAATTGTCCTTTTGTGCCTGGTTTGCTTCACTCAACATAATGTCTTCTAGGTTCATCCATGTTGTCATATGCTTTATGATTTCATTTCTTCTGACAGCTGCATAATATTCCAATATGTGTATACACCACAATTTGTTTATCCAATCATTGGCTGATGGACACATGGGTTGTTTCCATCTTTTGGCAGTCATGAGTAATGGTGCTATGAACATCGGTGTGCAGGTGTCTGTTCATGTCACTGCTCTCAGTTCTTCTGGGTATATACCTAGTAGCGGTATGCCAGGTCACATGGTAAATCTATATCTAACTTCTTAGGAACCACCAAACAGACTTCCACAGTGACTGTACAATTCTACATTCCCACCAGCAGCAAATAAGCGTTTTTAGCTTTTCTTCTAGTAATATACAAGACCTTAGACTTTTCCTTTCAACAGCTGTCATACCCATATAATAATAACTCTGCTAGCTACAGACACCATGATATACTTTAACCATATGTTTTTTGCAGCACTCCATTTAGTAACTCTTGTAGTTCTGGTATTTTGGTAACATATTCTATCAGTTTTTGTTTGTCTGTAAGGACTTTGAACTCACCCTCATTTTTGAAGGACAGTTTTGCTGGATACAGAATTCTTGGCTGGCAGTTTTTCTCTTTTGGTACCTTAAATACATCATACCACTTTGTTCTCGTCTCCATGGTTTCTGATGAGAGGTCAGCACTTAACCCTATCGAGTTTCCCTTGTATGTGATGTTTTGCTTTTCTCTTGCTGCTTTCAGAATCCTCTCTTTATTTCTGATATTTGTCATTCTGAATAGTAGGTGTCTCTGAGTAGGTCTGTTTGGATTTATTCTGTTTGGGATGCATTGTCCTTCTTGGATATTGATATTTATGTCCTTTATAAGGGTTGAGAAGTTTTTGGTCATTATCTCCTCAAATATTCTTTCTGCCCCTTTTCCATTCTCTTCTCCTTCTGGGACACTGATAATGCAAATGTTTGTGTGTTTCGCATTATCATTCAATTCCCTGAGACCCTGTTCCATTTTTTCCAATCTCGTCTCTTTCTGTTCTCCTGTCTTTTCCTGTTCGAATGTTCTGTCTTCAGAATCACCTGTTCTGTCTTCAAGCAACTAAAATCTGCTCTTATGTTCCTCTAATGTATTTTTAATCTCATCCATCGTTCTTTCATTCCCATCAGATATGTTGATTTTCTTTGCAGGCTTTCAAATTTTTCTTTATGCTCTCCCAGTGTCTTCTTAATATCCTTTATTTCTTTAGTCATATTTTCTATAAATTCTTTGAAGTGTGTGATTATCACTTATTAATTTTATTAAATACTGTCTCTTCAGGATATTTGGATAGTTCTCTTGGCTGGGCCATCTCTTCCTGTTTCCTAGTATGCTTATAATTTTTTGTTGATGTCTAGACATCTGAATTGGTGAATTTACTCTGATGGCCAATTTCACTCTCCATTGTCTATTGTGTTTGTTTGTTTTTTCATAGCTCTTCTTTGATATTTGGTTCAACTTATTCAGGTCTTTAAAATTGCATAGCTTAAGTTATCAAAATTTGGCCAGGGACTCACTAGAGGGGTCCAGATTTTCTGCCAGGGATAGGATACAAAGAGAACCGAGAAGTTTTATCCATGCAATTTCCAGACCAGCCAGCAGATGATGCTCTCAGCATACCTTTCCACTGAGGTGTTTCAGTCTAGGTTTTCCTGTGTTCCTGTGTTGAGTCTCCAGATCAGAGGTTCAAAGCAGGCTGTGCTGCCCAAATTCACTGAAGAAAAGCCCTCCGACTTCTTCTCTCTTTTCCCTGAAACAGCTGACAGGGAAGAAGATGGCTGTGCCCCTCTCAGTTGGCTGCAGTGAGCCAGGGGTTTTACCCCAGCTTAATGTCTTGGGAGTGGGGGAGGGGAGCCCTCCCTGGCTGCCACGGGGACTTGGTAACTCACATTTTTTGTTTTGGCTTCTTTATCTCTCTGTCCCTCACCCTCCTGGGAGTTGTGTAGCACTGTCCTGGTCTGCTGACCCCCAAAGTAGGTTCCCCAACAGCTTTTGACTCTTTTCATTGTTTTTGTGAGAGCATTGAGCTCTGCCTATTAGATTGACGCCATCTTCCCACAATTCTCTTCTTTTTTAATGTAGGCATTCAGGACTATAAATTTCCCTCCCAAGACTGCCTTCTCTGTACCCCATAAGTTTTGAGAAGTTGTGTTCTCATTTTCATTTATCTCAATGTATTTACTGATTTCACTTGCAATTTCTTCTTTGACCCAATTCTGTTTGTTTAGGAGAGTGTTCTTTAGCCCACACACATTTGCAAATTTAACTCTTTCTTGTCTATTATTGATTTCCAGTTTCATTCCATTGTGATCTGAGAAGGTGCTTTGTATAATTTCAACCTTTATATATTTATTGACAGCTACATTGTGCTTTAACATGTGGTCTCTCCTGGAAAACGATCCATGGGCACTTGAGAAGAATGTATAACCTGCTGAGTTTGAGTGCAACATTCTGTATATGTCTGTTAGATCTAACTCACTTATCACATTGTTCAAGTTCTCTCTTTCCTTGTTGATCTTCTGTCTAGTTGTTCTATTGATGTGAGTGGTGTGTTGAAAACTCCAATGGTTATTGTAGAAATGTCTGTTTCTCTCCTCAGTTTTGCCAGCATTTGTCTCATTTATTTTGGGACACTCTGGTGAGATGCATAGATATTTATGACTTTTATATCTTCCTGGTAGATTGTCCCTTTTATTAATATATAATGCCTTCTCTATCTCTTATAACTTTTTTGCATTTAAAGCCT
>PVKH010006966.1:0-11246 GCA_004027955.1 Chaetophractus vellerosus | reverse complement strand
GCGTCGCCGCAACGGGGGGGAAGGGGAGATATGTAATAAAATAAATAAATCTTTAAAAAAAATAAATAAATAAAAATAAATTCAGTCATTTTCTCTTCTTCAGTGTCTTACCTGCTATTAAATCCAACCACTGAATTTTTTTAGTTTTTTAGTTTTGTTCTGTTTTTCTTAAATTCCTATACCCTCCCCCCCACCAGATGGCTCCCTCATCTGTTTGCTTGTTTTTTGCTTGTTTTTTGTTTGATGTTTGTGCTCGTTGTATGCTCATTGTTTTTGCTCATTGTTTGGTTTTTTATTTTGTTTTGTTTTGTTTTGTTTTGTTTTGTTTTGTTTTGTTTGGAGGCACCAGGAACTGAACCCAGGACCTCACTCCAGGACCTCCCATGTGGGAGCCAGGTGCTCAATTGCTTGAGCCACATCCACTTACTGCTCATTTATTTTTGCTCAATGTCTGCTCTTTGTCACCTCATTGTTTGTCTTCCTTAGGAGGCACTGGGAACCAAACCCAGGATCTCCCATGTGGGAGGCAGGCATCCAGCTGCTTGAGCCACATCTACTCCCCATCTATTGAATTTTAATTGCACATATTGTATTTTTAATCTTTAGAAGTTCCACTTACTTCATTTTATATCTTCCATTTTCCTCATTATTTGCTTGTTTCTTTTAAAACCCTGACTGTATTTATAACATTCATAGTAGATATTTTGTTGTTCTTGTTTGCTAAATTCATTTGTGTGTCTGCTTCTATTGATTGATTTTTCTCCTATTTATGGGTCACAGCTACCTTCTTTGTAAGTCAGGTAATTAATGATTGGATGCTGTGCATTGTGTATTTTATGTTGTTGAAGGCTTTTGAAGCTTGTTTTTAAGCTTTCAAAACTGGATCTAAAATATTTCTTCTTAGTGAGGTTCCACAAGAGAGTCAAACCCTAATGCCTAAGTCAGAAAGCTGGTATGATTGTAAGTTCATCTTGTTTGTTTTGCTTCTTTTGATATTGTGCCACTTGTTTGACCAATTTCCAAAATCTTTTGCCCCATGTATTATGTCCAGTTTTCTAAATATTTTGTGGCAGGGAGGTAAAATTCAGTCCCAGAGTTAAAGTGTCATCTTAAACTTTAAAATACAGGTGATAAAGAGTTTTAATCAGAGGAGTGATGTGGTTAGATTTCTATTTCATATAATTCTAGCAGTTCTTTGTGTCTTAGTTTACCAAGTTGCTATGACAAATATCACACAAAGGGTTGGCTTAAACAATGGGCATTTATTGACTCATGGTTTTGAGGCTAGACAAGTCTAAAACTGAGGCATCATGCAGGTGACGTTCTCTCCCCACATTCTAAAACCTTCTGGTGCTGGCTGCTGGTGATCCTGGGATTCCTTGGCTTGTACCCTTCCTCCCATCACATTTTATTTTGTAATTAATGGCCATTCCTAAATTTTTAAGTTCAGGACATGATTAAGCTGTCTTTAAAATTTATTCAGAAATTCTGATATGTAAATATGTGGACTGAACTAATACTAAAGGAGACCTCTTCAGTAGTCCTCAATTCTTGTTACAATATTTCCTAGCTCAAAAGATTAAGAAATACTCAGGTGCCAAAAACAACAAAACTGAAGTCATCAGCTTGAGCTGATTAAATTTTGATGCTGTGAGAGTATTCTTTCAGGCACAGGTCATAGCAGCTGTGTTAGAATTTGATGCTTAAACAACAGCAGGCAATGTGGTGTTGGACTTTCATGAAGTGTGGACCTGGAATGGAAGCCCTGCATGAGCGAGGAGCTGTCAGCTCTGGGAAAACAGGGCTATTCAAATTTCATCCACGAGCTTAAGAAATTGGAAGAAAGAATACCGTCTGCCAGAGGCTAATGGTGAAAGTAAATTATTGCAGAGCAGAAATTTAAGTTTCAAGCCTGGGCAGGAGAGGTTCAAATTACACTATCCATGGTTATGGAATACCAAGCTAAGAAATTAGCATGAAAACTGGACCAAATCATTTATATTGTATGTTTTTTTCCTAATTGCTATGTAACAAATTACCACATATTTAAGCTTAGAATAACACCCATTAGCTCACAGTCTTGTAGGACAGAAGACTTAGAAGGCCCTATTGGGGTCTCTGGTTAGGGTCTTAGAGGTGAAATCAATATGTAGGCTGGGCTCTTATCTGGAGGTTCTGAGGAAGAACTTGCTTCCAGACTCATTCAGGGTCTTGACAGAACTGAGTTTCTTGTAGCTGTAAGTTTGAGGCACCTGTTCCTCTTCTAATTTTAATCACATCTGCTTCATCCCTTTTGCCATTGTATCATTCAGGGTTTGTTCAGATAAACAGAACTGGAGACATATATTAAGGGATATTACAGGGAATTGGCTTATACAATTGTGAATGCTGGCTAGAAAAGTCAGATTTCCATAGGACAGGTCATCTGGATGGGCAGACTGGAACTCTTGGGCACAAGTTGAAACAGCAGTCTACAGGTGGAATTTGTTTTTTCTGGGAAGTGTCATTCTGTTATTAAGGTCTTTCAACTGTTTGAATCAGGCCCACCCAGATTATCTACGATAATCTCCCTTACTCAAAGTCAACTGATTATAGACTTCAATTATATCTACAAAATAATTTTCAGCAACACAGGTTAGTATTGAATATTAGACTAACTGACTACCAATGCCTAGTCAAATTGATACGTAAAACTCATCATTACAGGGGCCGGCTGTAGCCCAGTGGATAGGGCGCCGGTGCACCACATAGGAGGCTCCGGGTTCGGTTCCCAGGGACCTCTCCAAGCGGGCAGACCACCTGAGAAGGCAAAGCCGCCATGGGCAGCCAGAGCCGCTGTGGGCAGGGCAAAAAGCGGCCACAGGCAGGGCAAAGCCACCACGGGTAGGGTGAGCCGCCTGCGAACGGAGCAAAAAGCCGCCCGGGAATGGAAGCAGAGCCACCCACAAGCAGGGCAAGCTGCCTGCGCAGTGAGCTGACTCGGCGCGTCGCCGCAGTGGGGTGATACAAAGCAGACATAGAAGAACACACACACACACACAAATGAACACACAGCAAGAGCAAGCAGAAAGGGGAGGGATATGTAACAAAAAAAAAACCTCATCATTACAACAATGGAACATAATATAATCATTCCTTTAAAAGGTATGTGATGTATGATAATTGTTTTTTAAATGGATGGGAAGAATACAAACCAACTTCAGGGCAATAGGTTCATTTGGGAAGGGTGGAAAGGAAATGAAACAAGGAGGGGTACAAAGAGGTTTCTGTTGTATCAGTAGCATTTTATTTCTTACAATAAAACACTTCTAAAGACAATATTACAAAATATTAATGCTTGTTAATATGAGGTTTGTTTTAATATACTCTGAGTTATCATACATATTTGACAGATTGATTTGTTGAGATGAAATATAGTGGACATCAATAAATATAGATGAACTGGGAAGCCTCGAAGAAGTAAAATATAGAAAAAGTATTTAAAATTCAATTGCAATATTTCATGCAATATGATATATGTCATTGCCTCTAAAGGAGAAAACAAACGAGACCTTTCAAAACAGAATCAATAAGAACTGGTGATCAGTTTTGTACAAATGACTAAATTTACCAAGAGACAGAAAGCCAAAAGTTCTTGATAGAGTTATCTAAAGGACATCTGGAAATAGATTGTAGACAGAGTTCAGATGGATTTTTGGTTGGAGAGATGGTTGGATGGGTGGAGAGATGGATAATTATCTCTATATCTATTCATCATCCTTCCTTCCTTTATTTCTTTATTCCTTCTTTCAGTTTTCTTTCCTTCTTTCCTTTTAAATGACCCAAATGACCCATCCTATTGGCTTCTAAATTACATTTTTAAAATTTTATGTCAATTATTAAATTATTTAATTGCAAATATTTTTATTTTGAAGTTAATTTTCTATTGTCCACAGTCTGCTTGCATATTTCCTGAAACTTTTAAAAGATAAAGAAGGAACTATGGTAGATGATTACAAAGAGCAGAAATATGGATTGTATAATATAAGCATAAAAAAACCTCATAAATGCAAATCACTTAACATTTTACAGTTTGACTCAACCAAGCTTCCTAAGACTAGAATTTCACTTTGAAGTTATTATTTTTCCCTCTGTACTGTATTTGATTATAGCAAACCTTCATTGCTTGTAATTAAGAGAAATTTTCTTGAACAAGGAAAGTATATTTACCATATGGATGTTCTCCAGAGATAGTTTGGGGATAGAAATGATATAAAGGTTATATGGTAGAGTTCCTCAGAAATAGTTAATATTGTAAGTCATTATAAATAATATTGAAGTTTTCACATTCTCTAAAATTTTAAAGATCTTTAAAATGCAAATTTTACTTTCCTCTGCATGTAATTTGATTAATTTCCTTTCCTTTTTTAGAATGATGTCTCCCCCACCCTTGCTATATGACACTTTTGGATTCTTCAAGTCCTAGTTTGTGCTTTACCTACTTCTATCACACCTCCACCAATTCCCCAGGTAGAACTCCACCAAAGTCTCCCACAATGTTGAAGAGTGAAGAGTAAATAACCACACATTTTTGGAAATTTACTGGCACTTGTCATCACTGTCTACCAGTTCGTTGGATAGGAATTATGGATAGTGAAACTCCTCTATACCCACAGTAATATACTTAAAAGATGCTGGTATCTAACATCAAAACTTCCTAAACAACTAAAAATATAGTTAAGGCATTTATTTTATATTAATGGCACCTTAAAGTAAAGAAAGAAATCAATGGAATCTAATATATTTTTCTGATAGAGATGGATGAGGGAGAAAGGACTGAAAATGAAGAAGACATTAGGATAAAAAGTTATTCTACATAGAAACTTAGGTGAAGCAGCTAAATATAAACCCAGGAATTGTCTCTCATTGTAATCTTTCATTCATTCATCTGTGTCAGGCCTAGGAGTCATACCAGCAATGTTGCAATTGATGATAGAAGATGCATCTTCTCTGGCCCCTCAAAAATTTTTCTAAATCATGTCTTGCAGGAGAATAGTCTAGGAGTCATGCAATTCAAGGAGAAATGTGTCCTCTCTGCTTCCCTTTGAGATGGTACAAATTTCATATGCTGATTATATAAGACAGTCATGACAATTTTTAATTTTTCTCCATTGAATGCCTTATTATTAATAGATATTTCTCACTATCAGTCAGCCTGAAGCAATTATTCAAGAGTACCAATGCATCAATCTCTTTCACTCCTTCTCTTTGGGCTGCGGGAGTGTCAGAGTGAAGGGTGCTGAATGGTAGTGGCGATCTTGTATGGTTTAGTCAAAGGCAGAACACCTCTTCCAGTGACGTCATATTTCTGTTTAGGACTCAGCAGCAACATAAAGGATTTTGGCTTACCTTTTCCCAACTATCCTTTAATTCTCAGTTTTTTACCAGCACCACCACATGCCATCACCAAATTTCAAACAGATTCCTCTGCTATATACACATTCAAATATCTTGTATCTGCCTCAGAATATTTATTACAGTTTGTAACTAGATATTTGTTTCTGTGACTATTTGATTAATGTATGCCTTTTTAAACACGTTTAGCTCCTTCAGTCCAGGAATCATGTCTGTTTGCTGACCACTGTATCCCCAGGGCTATTGACTTACTGGAAGAAAATATGTTCTCATTTAGCATCTGTTGATAAACGCTGATGAATGAAAGATCACAGACTATCAACTGGACAAAAAGCATAAGAGAGAGGTAGTATCATATTTATTTTCCTGTCTCTTACTGTCTCTATTCTAGTATCATGCATAAAACAGGGAGTCAGTATATTTAAAATGGAAGCAAAGGGAGTGCATTCACTATTAACGGATCTGCTTGAGAATTATCTCATGACCCCCTCCGCGCAACATGGCCATGGTCACCAGCATTTCTGGTATCACATTCTTACAGCTCATGATCTAAAAGGAAAGAGAAAACCTCTCCTTCATTGTCTATATAAGATTTTAGGGAGAGACTCTAATTTGTAAAAACTGTGTCATATGCCTTCCCCTAAAACAATTACTGTTTTCAGGATGATGAAGTATTGTGACGGGTGGGCAAATGCATACCCAATAGCAAAGTGGCAGGGGCTTATGATGGGCAGCCTAAAAAGGATTGCATGCTGTGAGAGATGGGTGATTCCCAAGGAAGTAGCAATGCTGCCCTCCAGAGAAAAAGGAAAAGGCTGCAGGGCATTCACCACTTACCCCACCACCAACTGCGCCACCGTCATCAGCGATAACCAGTAGTCACTGCCCTGCGTACAGGAATGTAGCAAGAGGGAAAGTTAAGGGTGTGAGGGGTGAAGGTTGAATATTTCCAGTAATTATTTATGATTTGAAAGACTGTACTTCATTAGTAAATGAATTACTGTTCCTAATTTACTATGGAGGAATTCTTTCTGAAAAATTAGCTTCAGCCAAACGTCACAGTTAATGTTTAAAACAAAGACTGGAAATAACTTGGCTGTCAAGGCCTGGAGTTGAGAGCCTTCTATTATAAGTAGTAATAAGAAACTTGCCTCTGCTTTGATTTCAAAAAATCATTTCACTTTGGAGTCTCAAGAAATATTGAGTTTCCCTAAAAACATCTCCATTAATTGGAACTATTGTGAGTCTTTTAAAGGCACTTAAATCAAAAGTAGTGTTGTTTTGTTGTTTTGTCCTTTTTCTTTTCCTTTGCTAAATGGAATCCTTACATTATGCATGATAATGAATCTAGGTTTAAAATGATTCTTCTTGGTATGATTGCCTAGGGAATCAGATAAAATAAAAACCAAAAGGTTAGTCTTTTGCAAAAACTAAATGGAAGGCCAAGCATCCACAGTTGGAAATATGTTTGAAGTGATTTGTGAATGGGTTCAATATTTGCTTAATTGAGGTTCTCCCTCAGTGAACATAAAGCTCTTCATTTTTTGCCTATTTGCTTCACCTCTGCTTTTAAAGACAATTTAGTTTTCTCTAATCCTCCAATATCAAGATTTGCTAATCCTCCCAACCACCATTCCGTTCCCCACTGCACACAGAAGCTTTTGTTGAAAGGTGAAATATATTCTTGTTTCCATTTAATTCATTTAATTCCCTTCTCAAAACCTCTTTTTCACCCAGGCTATGCACATCTCCTTTCGAAGGCTTTTATATCTTGCTACTATTTCAATTATTTGTTTCAGAACTGGCTGTACTATGTAATATTTATCCCCATCAGCCATAGCCCTGTCCACTCTGGATGCTTCATAATGTCATTATGCCTCAGTTTCCAAAAAGACTGTGTCCCCAGGGGACCAAAATTTCTTCCTCTTCTTTTCCCTTTATTATTGACACCCTCCATCCCAGAAAATTCAGTATCTTGTTTCCTTACTTTCATTTTCTTTCAGATTCTACTTTCCATTATAGTCATGTGAATTCACCCTTAGCTCAATATCTATATTTCAACACTCTAATTAATCCTCTTTTGACTCAGAATTAGCATTGTTCAAAGGATTTTACCATGTTGTTGGGTTATGGTGTCAAATTCTAAAATAAAATAGATATATTTGTAGAATGTCTTCATTTTCAGTCTTTGCCATTACTGTTGGTTATCTCAAAGAACTATAGAGTAAATTCTGATTCCAGATATACTAATTAACTATTAATTAACTATGACTCTGGGCTGATTATGATCTCTTTTTCTCTCTCTCTCTAATTTCTCTATCTCTCTTTCTTTATAAAATGAAGGTGGGAAGCAAATAATATGTAAGTTTTCCTGAAGTACCAAAAATCAAGGTATCAGTCAGGGTAATTAATACTACATGTCATAACAAATAGCCCTCAGATTTTAATAGTTTAACACAATAAAAGTTTATTTCGTGCTCACATGTAGCTCAGTGCAAGCCAAGGAGCTCTCCTGGGTGAATCTCTAACAAGCAATGTGTCAAGGATGGAAGATTTTTCCACCTGCAGGCTATGCTCTTCCTTAGTATATTACTGTATATCTCTGCTGTATCTTTTCTACAGTCAGTCAGTCCATGAAAAAGGAGAAGCCTGTGGGATGTTTTATAGCCAGACTTAAAAGCAGCATACATGTCATCCATCCACTTTCCATTGGCCAGAAATCAGTTACATGGTCTTAAATATTTTAAGAGGGCCTGGGAAAAGTAGTCTTTCTGTGTGTCTGAGAAGGAGAAATTAGTTTGGTGACACTTTAGCTAATCTCTGTTACGCCTTTCAATCTGGTGAGATTACTACTTTCCTTCTATCTCTTCTATCTCCAGTTTCCCATTCTTTCTTGTCTCTATTTTGTTGATTCATTTTTTTCCTGATCCTCATCTTCTTCTCTCAGTTCCTCATCTGTAATAGGGTTACCTGAGATAATCTATGTGACTTACTAGACAAATAGTCGGTGCTGAATATATTTTTATTTTTTTTTTTGCTTTGTTTCCTATTTTGCTAGTCATTAAACCCCTCTTCTATTATCTCTGAAAAAAATAAAGCTAATGTCTTAAATTCCGAAGTTTGTCCTACATCTATGAATCAATTTACTCTCCTTCTATAAACTTCCATTAACATTAAATTCTTCTGACAATCTCGTCCATATATCTGAAATAGTCTACCAATTCTATCCAACTAACTATAATTTTGAAAATATTTTAAAATAAACCATCTAGGTACATATTTAAGGTTTTCTATCTGAACTGTTGATGAATTTACATAACATTATTTGAGTCCAAATGTTAAATATTTCACAGTCCATGACCATCAGTGGGAGGAGATATATTATTTTCGTTCTGATTAAGCTATTATCTGAATAACCAGCAACTATTTTCTAAAATGGTATCTGGAGATTGTATCTGAACTGATGAAAATAACCAGCAAGCATTGTAAAAAGCACCTAGTAATGAACCACTGCAAATCCATATTTCCAAGTAGAAAATATTGTCTAAAAGCTGAGACTCTAGACTGTAGTCCATGTTTCCAAAGAGCTAATTATATGTGAAAGCCAGGACTCTCTATATTGAATAGCATCGGTTTCAAAAAATAACCTCCCTATGCCCAGTTTACTCACCTACCAAATATTTGGGTTATTTTCTTAGCTGCTTCTTGACCTAAAATTCATTCTTTGTATTATTTGGGAAGAATTACTCATATTTTATAAATATATTCCTAATTATAGAAAAAATGTGTTCCTATTAGAAATCACATTAGCTCTTGTATGCCACATTTTAACTGTTAGAATTACCTGTTTAATTTGTTCATCTTCACTAGAACTATAAACTATCCAAGAAATGCCCTGTTCAGTAACTTATCCCTTGTCTATAATTCAGAATTTGCTAACAAAATTTAATTAATATTTATTGGATTGAATGAATAAACAACTGAATTCATATTATCCTGGTCCCATTATGCCATGGATAGCTAGTTTTCCAATTTAATGAGGAAAAGGCCTATTAATACACTCAGTCTGAAATCCCATGCTTACTAAACATTTTCCCAAAGTCTTCTTTAATGCATAAGGCAGAAATGAGAGCTTTTTCAGCATCACACATTTTTGAATATGGTTGCTTGCATTGCTGTTTTGTTATCTCCCTCTCTAGTGTGTCTACATTGGGTTGAATGCATATGGAAATTCTACAAGAGGCATACACAAAGACATCTTGGAAATGCGATTTTAGAAACAACATGGACAGTGGCAGCAAAGAGTTTCCCATGGCTTCATTTGTTCTTAGTTTTTCAAGGTCTGGCTTTGTCTCTGATGGCAAAGCTTATCCCATCAGAACGTTTCTTCTACCCCAGTATGAAATCTTATATGTTGCAGAAGAGGAAATTACCCAATATGAAGGTATTTTAACTGCGTTACTACCGCAGCTCCAGAAAACATGAAATAAATTCCTGATGCAATATTGTATGAGACTGAGGAAAAGTGGCTTCCTCCTTATTTCTATCAACTATGTGGTTTCCCTGATGACTATGAAGAATATAAGTTCTATATGAGCTGGGTTTTGATCAGTTTTGTTCACTGGTTTATCCCTAGCACTTAGATAATCAGTGAGTGGTAATTGAATGAATAGGGTGAAAGCTTTTTCCCTAATGCACAGTGTGGCTGAAAGCTCACTGATCCAGACACTACACTCTCTGCATTCTATTATATAACTAGAGCAGGAATTGGCAACTCTTAGAAGTCACACCCAAGAGTCTCACTGTCAAAGGGGTCTACCATACGCCCTATTCCTTTCCTAAATTAGGCCATCCACATCCCAGGTGGAAAGCATTGTTTCTCACTAATCCCCGTTCAGGGTGTGCCTAGTAACAGAAGTCTGACAGTGGAAATATTCTTAAGAATGGCTGGTTTAAGGACTAACATCATCTATTAAGAGTTCCAAGAAGTCTTTTTCATGTTTGAGATGGGAAAAGGGAATAAATAGGGTTAAGAGAGGGCATTTTTTATGAGAGAATATATAATGTTATCAATTTTTAAATAAACTATATTTAACAATATTTATAAGTATTTTACATATTTAACACTATAATATCTCCTATATCATTTTAAAACACCCCTCATAACATAATTTTAATATGAGGGCATAGAGTAAAGTTATAAAATCTCTTTAAAAACCTAAGGGACATTGGAAATGAATGGAAATGGTGAGAACACAATATGGTATTTGTGACTAGCAGAGCTATTTCATGGGTAAGACAGTTGTCAAAAGGGTAAGTCTAAGGACATGTAGATTACCATAAGGAAAGCAAAAAATGTAACATGGGACAGCATAACAGTGAACAGCATAACATACTAGAGAGAAGGAAACAGAATAGCAGCTATGTATGATGGGGAAGCACAAAGAGATTAAAAGGGGATGAGTTTTATTTGTTTGGTTGATTGGTTTTTGTTTTTATTTTTATTATTATTATTATTACTGGAATAATGAAAATGCTCTAAAAATGATTGAGGTGATAAATGCACAACGGTGATTATACAGCATACCATTGAACACTTTGAATGGATTTATGCTTTATTAATATGTATCAATAAAATTTATTTGTTAAAAAAAACCCTAAGAGATCTGCAGAAATAACAAAGATTAGAGGACCTAAAATCCCAGAGAAAGAAGAATTGCAGAGGATGAGTTGAATATTTGAACTGCTTTTATGCTAGGAGTATTAGCTGATTCTGGACATAAGCAAGAAGTAGGGAATATGGGTTTGTATAGGACAAAGGGCCAATCCTTGCAGACAGAGAAATCAACCTA